>VWZV01003368.1:3029-39768 GCA_013397155.1 Irena cyanogastra
AAAAGATTGTGCAACAATTCTGTATTTCAGGGCTCCAGTATCCAAGGAAAATTCAGACTGCATAGATAGTGATAAATACCTCATCCTGTACCTTAGATGGTTGACCTTGCAACTCTAATAAAATTTACTGTAAGATTTAATGTATATTAGACACACAGTATATAAATTTCTGACTTTACACATTTTGTTTTAATTAGTGTGGTAGGTATGTGGGTGGGCTCAGGATTTACATATTTATAGAATCCTGAGGACATTTTTACATTTTTCCATGCTTGATGAGATATAGGGCTGAAACCTAATTAAAGGGTTTGTTTGGAGGATTTGTTCTGTTTAGTTCTGTGTGTGCATGTGTGTGTGTTTGTATATGGAGACAGGTTACAGTACATTTTATGGAAAGAATTTGCTTATTTATATATAAATATACACCATGTCCTATGAAAACAGCTTCTAACACGTGACATTTAAAACCAGTGTAGAAGAAATTGTAAACTGCTAGATGCTGATGGCAGACATAAAAAACTACCAAATCTTACAGAATTTAAGACTATCATGTTACAAAACTTGACATTATCATCATATGAGCCTTATCTGCAAAAGCTCTCCATGTTATCATTATCATTGATCAGTATTTATTTTTTTGAATTATTTTGATTTTACTCTCAAAATAATTACAGGAATTTACAAACAAATCATCAGTTATATTACCATGTTCATGATTTTGAATGCAAAACATTATGAATATAATATATAATTATTCAGTTAATAATATAACTTTCATGTTGACAAAACTTCCCATCCTGGCAGCTTTAGGCGATTTAATTAAGAGTTCTGCTGTAAACACTACTGAAAATACCAAGAACAAAAGACAAATTTGCCTTGGAATTGCACACGGTAGTGAAGTTAGGTCATTGAAGCACTAAATTTCATGAATGGAAGTCATGGATGTTGGGACTAGTTTGTTTTAAGTCTGGATTTACTCTTACATTCTTATCTTCTCCCATTACCAAAGTAAATTTGATATTCTGTTACTGGTATCTCATGCTTTATATGGAAACAGATATGTAAGCTGTTCTGTCCTTATAGAAAACTGAACAAAGGTGACCGTTGAAGTTGGGGTCGCATATAGATTAAATTTAATTCTATCCCACTATTTTTTTCTTTTCAATTTTTAGTAAACTAACTGAAAAACTTATCTATATTTTTTTTCATATCCTTTGCCAGGCAAACTCAATTTGACTTCTCCTAATTCTCATTTTATCCACATGTTTCACAACCTTCTGGATGTTTTTTTTGATGATCAATCTTCTTTATTCATTGTAGGCTTCTATTCATAGCAAAACTTATAACACTAATAACACTTCTTCAGTGTTATTAACTCAGACAGAACTCTTTCCTGGAAGTTTTCCTCCCTGAGTTCCAAAGCATCATCAAAAGTGACTCCACTGCTTTTACAGAGAGTGCAGTTCCTGAATCAGCTTAAATGCCCACTTCTCTCTTCTTCCCTTCCAGGCTTGTGCTGCTCTTTCCTTTGCGCTTTCACAAGTACCTGTGCCTCTGCACTTATAAACAGAAGAATAACCAGTCAGGCCACTTTAATTTTCAATGAGACCAGAAGCATATTTTGTTTCTCAGGAAAGCCATAATACATCTATGTAAGAATAAAGGAGGGAGAAAAATGAGTGCAGGAATGTCATGGTAGTGCTACAAATACCATGTGTGAAATTTCAAGTAAAACCTTTCATTTGAAAGAAGTTACTATAGTGGTCACCACCATACGCTGCACCTGGAAGGATATGAGTAGAGAGGTGACATGGTAATTTCCAAAAGTCAGTCTGAGCTAGAAACTTGTGAGGGAAATTTACAGTGTTGTCTGGTCTTGGCACAAAATTCTCCTTCAAACTTTTAAAATTTCTCATTTTTAGTTAATTACTGTCATCTACATATAAATGCCAAGTCTAATGATTCATTAGCGTGATAGATTAGATTGTGAAAGATAGGTGAGTTAGGTTATGGATGGGCAGGTTAAACACCAGAGCTCCGGTCCTGCAGAGAAATGTACAATGCTAAAATGAGAAGTCAGTAGATGTACTATGCATCTTTAAATGATTGCTGTAATTACACTTCAAACTGTGTCTCTCTACATGACTGACTTCTATTAATTCTTCCAAAGAACAGGAAATATAACATGTATTGTGTAAAGTACATTTTCAGAGTAAAAGACTAAGCAGAATTTACACCTCAGAAGACATTTTTGGCATCAAAACTTATGTAGCAATAAATGAACTTGACAAGATTAATAAATCTCATTTCCACTTAAATACTTGGAAATAATCATAACTTTTTTGGCGTTTGATGGATATGAGGATCAATGAGATTGAAGTTACCCTACATGCAACTCAAATGGAATGAGATAATAAATGTTGCTCAATTGACTACATCCAGAACTGATATTCCTTTCTGAAGCTAGTAACTTATCCTAATGAGTATCAAATCTGCACTGTGTTGATGTACAATCCCTAATCAGGCATCTGACCTCAACTTTTCACACTGCCTTCGTTCTAGTACTATAGTGAAAAAGAATAAATGTTAATTTTAATTAAAAATAAAAGATTAGAGCTTCCTGGGTTTTATTTCTCAGTCAAAATTTCCCTCTCAGAGTGAGGCAATGTACAACAGAAAATTCAAGCGGATGAAATTAAGGAATGAGTGAGTTGTTTCTAAGGACAAAGAGGAACCAACTTCTTTTGGGAGAACAAGGAAAATCTTATATCTTTGCCTTTCAGACAAAGATTTTGTCTATACTAGTATAGCAAAAAGTATCAAGAAATAATCTCCTGCACTGGATTTTCATCACGGATAGTGCCACTCTGTTGGAAGAGTACCTGGCATTCTTTGGTGGGACCCCAGCCTTCCCCAAGACAATTCTTGTCACATTTTCAGTGTTAGCAGAATTGACTAGGGGCCGCTCTCGAAAGAGAGTTTAGAAGCACTCTGTGTCTTGGAAGGTAGAACAGTTTAGAAATATAGATGTAGACCTTTACATACGATTTGCTCTCAGTGCTGGGGAATGCTCACTTTACTAGCACAAAGTTCCCTTTTGGAACTGACAGGATACTGTGTTGAGGCAACAGACAGAAGATGAAAGAAGTTCTCCACTCTCCTCTTGTCTTCATGAAAGAAAGCATCTACTTTTGTAGATAGGAAAGGGTTGGGTTTCCTTCGCTCTTTAAAGTGTTCTAGTGGAGAGGCAAGGTAGTTGGTCTTTAAATGCTGATGTAGCAATGGAAAAATGGAAATTGACTGCAATTTTCAGATAGCTTCAAAAGCAGAACTGAAGGGACAGAAACACAGAGCAAGTCTACCAGAGATGATCTTATGCTATGATAGACAAGCTGCTGTTGACAGGGTCGGGAGACCATCTCTAAAGACATACTGTGGAAGAGGAGTTCCACGAAAGAGATAGTTTATTTTTTTCCAAAGCTTTCACTGGACACCAGTCCTGAATACAGCTGAAATCCCAGAGGGTTTATTGTTCAATGATTTGTTTGGAAATTTGAACAACATAAAATTCATCAATTTTGCCATTCTTTCAAAAAAAGTGGGTACTGTCATCACAGTTTTAGGTGACCTGCTTATTTTATTGATTTCTCCATACTTGTTTTCAAACTCGGATTCACTTATGTAAAGTGAGACTGAAGGCAAATTTTCATTGAAGATTCACCATAGCCACAACAGAGAACCAACATATATCTTTTCCAACAGGACAGCTTCAAGAAATGCTGCTTAAAATGAGTTGTAATGAGTTCTGCTATTTTTTATTCCTGAAGTTTATTATTCTAAGGTATTTATTCACTTTAAGAAGAAAGAATCAAGAAATGAATGACAGAAGGCTTAATTAAACCCATTATGTGTCTGTCATGATGACACCAGCAACAAATCCACACAGATTGTTTCAAATCTTGTTTCAGGAAGCTTTCTGTTTAACAACAACAAAGAGCTTAAGTGTGTGCTGAATTTTAAGAACGTATATCACCCCATCAGCTTCAAAAGGATTATGCAGATACTTTAAGATGAAATGCCTTTTTAGACTAGAGCCAAAGTTCTTAGTGTTTTGCACCACTGAACTTAGTTACACAAGCCGAATATTTCAATAAACAACAAAGTAAGCATCACCACAGCTAAAATTCAAATAATTTTGTTTTCCAGACTTCTACTTTTTACTTTGAAAATACGATTTTTTAAACATTGTTATATGAAAAAAAAAAAAATCAGTTAATTTATTTTCTGATCCTTTAAAAAAAAGAAAGGGTTAGATTTGCAGAATTTTAAAGTGGATATGTACAAGTAGTTTGAATATTTATGTAGGAAACTCTGTCTAGAAAGAACAGCTGAAACTGTCGGTAGAGTTTGACAAATTCATATTAATTTCAAATTCACTGAATGATACTCTTCACTTAATAAATTATTTATGAATAAAATGCAAACAGTTCTACAGAAAATTTGCTTTTTCTGGCATTTACACATGATTTTCAGGTGCTTTTTAAGCATATATTTTATGAAGAGAGCATGTTGAGATAGTGAGGAAAACAATCTAAAAATACTGTAGTGCAAGTCACTGTTGTAGGTGTAGCTATTCTTAACTGACATAGTAACATTCTTCACTCAGCTGTGGTGCTTTCAGAGCAAAGCAGTCACAGACTTAAAAGTTGATTACAGGATGATCAGGGACACATTTAAAACTGAAAGCATAACTACTTGCATTTTGATTTCTTTTCTCACTTCAATTATCACCTTTCATTTAAAGTACATAAAACTGTTTAGATTGTTGCAATTTTGAAGAAAATGTTGCTATTGTAATGCCATTTTGTGATTCTGCATCTTCTGAGATGAACAAAGCAAAGGCCTTTCTCAAGTCTAGAGGGTTTAAATAAATCAACTCTTTACAAATTAATGCTAGGAAATTATGAAATATACCCAATAAGGTGCCCAGGAAGCACGATGGCAAGAAAGAAACTTAGATGATTAAACTAATTTCTTAGTAGGAAAAGTCAATTAAAAGGTTGACAAAAGTGTACTATGATAGAATGCGCAGTGTGCAGGCTGTCTCCTCAGGAAACTACTGATTTATATGTCTGCATCATGGGTGACTTCTTATTCTGTACATCACTGGTCAGTCATCATAGGTCATCCATTAGAAAAGGACATTTAAATTATACCTAATCAATACCCTTCTCTGTAGATTAAAGTGAAAAAACTAGATTTAGTAAAAGAAGAAAG
The DNA here is from genome assembly GCA_013397155.1 of Irena cyanogastra. Lineage (NCBI taxonomy): Eukaryota > Metazoa > Chordata > Aves > Passeriformes > Irenidae > Irena > Irena cyanogastra. The sequence goes on from VWZV01003368.1 coordinate 8,307, forward strand.
GAAATGATGCAAAGAGGCTAGTGACAATTGGATTAATAAAAACGCAGTGAGGAGTTCCATAAATGACAGGTGAGAACTTGTTTTCCCCTACCACTCTGTTAGGTTTTTAGCCCAGGCTGCAAATATCACTGAGATTGTAGGCTTGTGAAAAGTTGAATAATCCACAGATAAAGGAAAGCAATTTTGTTTTGTGACCTAATGGAATATAGAGATTACACATGTGGCAAAGGTAAGGACAAAATACGTCTGCTGTTGTAGCCAGTTATAAGGACGCTGTTCCAAAGAGAAGCTGTGGAACCACATACAAAAATACGCAGTTGTTTTGCACTAAGGCAGATAGACTTAGTCAAGCTGAAATCTTTTTTTCTTCAATATTGTATCAGGTTTTGTTTTTATTGAAAAAAATATACTTCTAATTTCATTTACAGCCTGTGATAGTTTTCTTGTTGGTTTTTTTTGCTAGCTTTCTAAAAATAGCATAAAGTAGCATGACCTTGGGCATGAGACATCATAGGAAATGCAAAGAAAAAAAAAGAGAAATTTTATTGAGTTTAAATCTTCATAAGTATTTGCTGTGGTAGTTTAAAATTTCAAGCAGAATTTTAACTGCACATAGCTGGTCTTCCAATTTTGCTCCATGAAAATAACCGTGATAGAGTGGGCTATTTCAAGTATTATATCTCTAAACCTATACAGAGTAATGTTCACTTCATATCTCTTTCTCTTTCAAATACAAAGACATGATACAAGTATCTCAAAGTATTTCCTATTTTAACTGTGTGCACATATGCAAATGATACAGTACATAAACATTTATATTTGCAATGCATCACCAATGCTGAATTACATGATAATAACCATAGCAACTGGGCTTTTGGCCATGGAACTGGGAGAGAACTAAGAGCCAGTGTGATAAAAATGCTCTCCTTTTTTGGGTTTCATGGTATTTTTGCATAGGCACCTTAGAGTACACGCTTTGTCCTTAAAATGGTGTCAAAGGCCTTGGTTAATGGTCTCTGCTCCATTTTGAGCTGCATGCCATTTCTCTTTTTAATTACTAGTTTTAGTTACTTTGCTACTTTCAAGTTGCAAAGATGTAATTATTTTCCACAGAAGTCCAACCCATGCATTCAAACAATTCCATGAACTTGATTTCTATTTTATTTTTTCTAGTGAAAGTGGTAAGTTTCTAAGCTTTTGGAATCAACATCCATGGTTTTCAGCGACAAAAGGGAAAATGAAGGCCATTATCTGTAGCTCTGTATCTCATAGCCAGAAATAGCTTGGTTTATCCTTGAGGTTATAGATTACCCTTCAAGCCATTAGAGCCTGATAAAACTGTAGAGCACCAATCACTTTAATTACTTTAATATTAGGACATTTTCTTAAAAAATCTATTCAGATGCTTTACTTTCTGTCTTACTGAAATCAACTGGACACATGCAGGCCAGCTGTTAACAAGAAGTACTTCACTATAAAGGTGGTGAGGCACTGGAAGAGCTGGCCCTTCGATCTGACTTACAACAACTTTTCAGTGATACTTTCAAGCTTCTGATATGTTAGTATGAGTTTACAGTGTGGTAACATCATTAAACTTGAATTAATTTAAACAATATTAAAATCTGAGATGCTGCATAATGCAAATATTATTTTAACATGAACACCCACTAAAGCCGGGTGCTAGGTGCAGCTCCTGGAACTTTTTGTTACGCCTGGTTAGCTCTTGCCCTAGTCCAACTTTAAGAGTACTTCTCTGTACCTCTCCTGGTCCCGTGAGTCTCAGCCCTGGCTGAAGCGTGGCAATGACAAAGAACAAAGGGAGGACTTTTGCAGGTAGAAACTCGTTTTATTGTTTCTGGAGCCGAGGTCCCCACAAAAGTGGGGTCCTGGGTGCAGAGCAGCACCTTTTAAATGGAGGTGGGGAAAGGGGAGGGGTACAGACAAGAGGGCATCAGGATAGGGTGGGAGAAACTGGGAACCTGGCCAATCAGCTCCCCTGGAACGTACCAGATACCAGGCCAGGGCTGCAGAGGGACTCTGAACCAACGAGGGACGCAACTCTAACCTAGGAAAAACCCGATTAAAACCCAAAAACACACCACAACAACCCACTATTTAAGATCAGGGAATTGAAGAAGCATTAAAACAAGATTGGAAGAGAGAATATCATGCTACGTAGAAATTGAGCTACAAATACACACTGAACTTGAAATTGCTCTACTGAACAATTTTCTCACAAACTTCTAAAAGAGCCTTAATCAGTTATTACTCTATTATTTTTAAAAGATTTTTGTATCCTTATAATAGCCTTTTCTCTCTTGCAAGTCCTGCAGCATTATTTACTACACCTCAGCACTTCCAAATAGCATTCTGCCTTTAAAATTTCCTAAAAAACTTTTCATTACAATTTCCAAGTACTTTAATGAATGGAAATCACATTCCAGACATTAAAATGTAATGTAAAATGTAATAATTTCGATATCTGCAAAAGTAGGTGTGTAAGATAATACAAACTTAAAAATCCAATGAAAATAAACTCACTTAACTAAATATCTACTTTCTTTCTATTTTTTTTTGGTTACTTTATCTAAATTTGTTTTATTGGAGGAGCTAATAATATAAGTACATGGAGGCCTGAATGAACTATGGATGTAGCTATCGAAACTCATAGGTCTTCTGTTGTTTGAGCTCCAGCTTTCACTTTCCCTGTATTCTTTTTTTTTTAATTGGTGTGATGTTCTGTTTTAGAGTTTATTTGATTGTTCCATTATATTAAGGTATTTCTATGTTAATTAGTTATAAAATGGTTTGCCCATGTGTACCCCCTGTCCTTCCCAGAGTGGATCCTTCCCCGAGCCCCTTTGTCCAAAGTTTCCCGCCGTTTTACCTGTCTGTCAGAGATGTCAATCACCCTTCTCCTCACCACTTTACCAAATACGTTCCTGTCAATCTTCCCTCTGCCTTTGTCTGTCACCCCAGCCCTGCTCTGGATCTTCAGGAATCTTCTGTATCAATCACTCAAACTTTTACAGGTGATTCATCCATTAGACCCTCTTTCCACCCCTAGGTTCTTCCATTTGCCCTTTGCTGCCCCTCATCCGTCCCCTGAAAAACCCCTATTAGTCACCTTAGGTTCTATCCCCCAGGTAATCACCCTCCTTATAACCCCATCTCGGGCGTAGCTTGAGGTCACTCTGCAGCTGCCTCTTTGGAGAAAAGAAAGAATAAAATCCTCTGAACATTGCATGCAGACTGACCCTTCCTTTGCTCTTGCCTCAGATCCCACGCAAATGAAGGTGCTGCATCAGCAAGCGAAATCACGCACCTGTCGTTTTCCTCTTCCGCGTGCTGGTGAGTCTCTGACCGCAGCACGCCGGCTCCCCACCACCCCGCAACTGACCCGGGAACCCCCGGCGTGGGCGGGCAGGCGAGAGAAATGCCACAAATTGGAAGTTAAACAGCCATCTCTTAGCCCTACTCATGAGCTGGGAACAGGAATCTGAAGTTCAGACACCCGGAACCATGTATTTTTACCAGTGGTTGGGTTCTCTAACCAAGAGATTTGTTGTAGGAGAGTTTTCTTGTCTAAAAGACAAAATGCAGCAGAATTTTCTCAGAAGCTAAATTTAAGACTGAAGTCCAGTAATACCATGATACTCTTGTGGTGTTAGAGTTTTAAACATGCTTCCCTGGCATGAACAAACTTTGACAAATGTCATTATTCTTCCCAGCTCAGAAGTAGGTGGATAGTGCCATGATCTCCTAACAAACATCTTGAAGGAATATGCAGCAGATAAGAATCAAGCAGTAGATTCAAGAGGTGTGACTTGACCAGGGAGTTGTGGATTAAGGGAAGATCAGACCTCACACTAGATCTGCTGAGTTCTTGACAATACCAGATGTGTTAGTGGACATGCAGATGGCAACTTCTCCTTAAACCATTGTTTCAGCTGAGGCTGTATGAAGATGTGCCTCATGTTGCACAGTAATGTCTTATTTTCAGCAGGATCTGAGAGACTAGGACGGAGTTCTTTTTGCACTCCTCCTCTGAAAAACCACTCATGGTAGGATTTATCTATATAAAGTAATAAAATTATGTTGGATTCCTTCCTGTAAAGTGCTGAAGGGAAATTAGGGTTGAAGAGAAATCCTGGCCCTGTTTTTTCCTGCTAGTATGTTTGAAACAGAGAATTCTATTGATAGACTATAGTGTTTACTTGGGATTGTGAACTATGGATAGCTTCTGAAAAGTATATTGTAGTGAATGATTTCAAAAGCTAAGACATTTTTGGTTTCCATTAATGACTATCAAAACCCCTTCAGTTTTATAATGTATGAAAGTACATTGGAAACATAAGCAAAAACAAGGACGTAAAAAATATATATTTATATACGTATATGCATAAAAAAAATAGTTAGAGTTGCATACTATCCAACAGATATATAGGCACTTTATCTCGTTCCATCTCTAAGTTTATAGTTCTTTCTTTCCTGCTCAGAGAGTGTGGCAAAATGACACATTTCAGGAAACTAGTAATGGGTGAAACACATCACTGCAGAGTATTCAAATATGCCATTAAAGTACAGTATTTGGGATCATGTACTAGAGTTATTTTCCTTGATGATTCTATTTCAAATGTAATAAGTCTACAGAAAATCACTCTCTTCCGCTAAGTATTTTATTTCTCATTTTGAGATTCTAGCCCAACAATGTCAGTGTCACTTCTACAGCATATTCAAATCACAATTTAGTGCCTTATCAAGCAATGTAAAGATCTGATTTATCAATATTTAAAAAAATGTTACTCACATGCAAACTGAAGAACAGCCTCTCTGCTTAAAATACTGCCAAACATGTTGGTAGTTAAACATTGATATTGTCCGGAATCTTTCATTTCACTGGGGTTGCTGATGATCAAACTTCCTTCTATTAAGCTGAAGCGATAATCACTTTCAATGTCGATTTCAGTTCCATTTCGAAACCATCTTAGGACAAAAAAAAAAACACTCAAAAACTACTTGAGCATTTAATAGCCAAGTGACTATATCAAGCTTAGGACACAGAATCTGACAGCTCCAGTTGTTATAACAACTATTCAAAGATATCCTGTGCAGGAACCCATTACTCTGGCAAAATCTGAAAGCAAAAACCACAAGCAAAACCTGATCTTTAGCTTCTGAAGAAAAGTTATATTCATTATTTTGCCTATGCTGAATGAAAATAATAATCTCTTCTTTTTTTCTCCCCAAAAAACTAATGTTCAGAAAGGCTTAAGGCTGCATAGCAAATGCATCCTTTATGTCAAAAATAGGAATTTTACTGTGCTTATGATACTCAAAGTTTAAATTATTATTCTGTCATTAAAGCCTTAGGCCCAGCTGAGCTTACAGGTCAGAGCTGAGTCTCCACTGCATACAAACAAGGAAATGTTTTTTCCATTCTTTCAGCATTTGATCATCTCAGCCCAAGAAACAGAGACACCTCATTTAAATACAGAAGAAGGCAGAGCAAGACCTGTGAAGAGCAGGGAGGTAGATTGATGTACATAGGCTGTAATGCAATATAGGATTTTGGCAGCAGACAAAAGCAAAATAATATCAGCTGAATCAGTATACACAAAATTCAAAGACTGGAACAGAAGACTGGAATTAACTGCTGGATGCCCAAAGGCAGTTCCTGTTAGCTACTAGGCACATGGAAAAAAGAACAACTAACCAGTCTGAACAGGGAATGCTAGATTAGGGAGGTGTTTGGGAGTGAAATAAGAAGCCTGAGCAGTAAAATCAAGGATGGGAGTGAAGATAAGATGGAAAAAGCCAGGCTGCAGGAAACATTGAAAGTATCCCAAATGAGGCAAATTTTTGAATGATTCCTGAATAAACACTTATATTTTTGAGATTTTAGAAGTAACCTGAGAGTTTCATAATTTTTCAGATGTGCAAGTGGTTTTTTGGGTTGTGTTTCCCACCTGTCCCAGATATTGTCTGCCAAAAAGCCTCAGCCTCCCATTCATCTCAAAAGACTGAAGCAATAAACCCTGTAATAGTCCACTAGATGCAAGACAAAATATTTGGTATGGTAAATTAATAGACTTCAGCAGTCTGTAATAACCACTTATATGTGTGTGTTTGCAGTTTCTGAATAAAAGAATAACATCTGCATATGAAAACTTTTAGATTTTCTTTTTTGTTGAAGTGTAATTAGATAAAACTATAAGAAGAATGCAAAGAAGAAATAAGCAGTGTAAACAGAGACAGTAAAATTATTATAATGCCCAGATATTTCTTTCATTACTTTTTCACTGTCGTTCTGCAGCTTCAAAGTTGGCTTGGGAAGTTTCCAGGAACTTGTAAGCTTTGCCAGAGACCAGCAAAGACTGGAAGAACTTGGCAACATTTAGACTCCAGAGACAACTTTAAGAAAGCAAAATAATTATTAATTCATCCTATCTTGTTAACATTCATGGTGAAAGGGGTACAGAGAGCAGAATTCAGCTGCAGTAGCATTGAATATTTCTTAATCCAAAGGTCAGAATTGTCAGAATTTGGATGAACTGTGAATCTACTATTTGTCCCTTCTTTTCACAATTGGACTTTTGATTGCAGAGCACCTCTGCTTCACTGAATGTTAGAAATGAAAAAGCATTGAAAATTTATTTATATTTAAAGGATAACAGGAGAAGTTTGGTAGGATTAACTACATTTTTAAATAGATTCATACATAGAAGAGGTAAAAAGGAAAGGAATTTTTAATTTGAGCAATTGATTAATTAGTTTACATTTTGAATCAAATCATAATGAAAATTAAATTTTTATACATTTGTCCTTGTCTATATGTGTGAAGAAAATGCAAGAGTAATTGATCTTAGATAGAAATTTAGATATAGAAAAGGTAAAAATATGCATGTTTTAGCATTTCCAAATGGGAACTACCACAAAATTCGGTGACACTAGCTTTTTTACTTTAGTTTCATTTTCAGTTAAGTTAAATGAAAAAATATGTTCTTTGAATTCTACCTCAAAACTTTGGATCTTGATAGCTACCCGCCTCTATATCTTGGGGTCCATCCTGAGGGATTGTTTTTGCTTCATATAATCTATGCACATTATAGGAAGAGGAACACTGAATTAGGTGACTTTTTTCCCAGGTAACCTGACTGATTTGGAAGGACAGAACCCAAAATATAACTTCTGAGGTCACAGATTGTTAGGAAAACACAGATGCATTTTTTCTTGAAGAAAATCAACAGATAACATTTCAAAATATTATAATCTGGCTTAAGCAAAAAATAATTTTTAGAGAACTTTTTCAATTGCAGGAAATGATACTGAGAAAACAATTGCTACCCAGCTTATGTGTGTCCTAAGTTAAAGAGTACATGCAGTGTTTCACAATCAGTGAAAGCCATGTAGTTAAGTGGCATCTTAGGGAATTCAACACCTGCTTGTATCTCAGTAACACTGCTGACCTGTGAGATCCCAGAGAAGTTTGTGAATGCCTTTATTATTCATCACAGGGATTGCAGTTATCTTCTTCATTGTACTGGTTCTGACTTGTGATGCTAAAGTATGGTTTGCAGAAATGCTAAGCAAACAGAATCAGTTTATCTCAGGGAGTTGTTCCCTAAAACTGTACACCAAAATACTTGAATGACTGAAAGTCAAGAAATTAAAAATTGTTATTTCAGAATAGAGTTTGGAAAAGGGGAAACAAAGCTCTTTGAAAGGAAGAACATCTGAAATGATGTGAGCATTCTCCATTCTATTAAAACAAAGTCTTGTCCAAGAACAAAAAAAGAATTTGTAAACAGGTTATGAACACTGCGTCGCAAATTACACAGACAAAAGAAATCAATTTTAAAAAGGCAGAGATAACATTGACATTTTTGAGTGCTTTAAATGTTCTTTTAATAAAACTTGAAATAAATATATACTATGCTTTGGTTTTGGCCAAAAATAATTCTTAGCAGCACAAACCTCAGAGCGCATGTAAATAAAGGTCCAGTGCAGCTGGCCAGGGTCTTTAGTAATGTGGTTGAGCAGTGGCATACTCAAAACTTTGTATGTCTGTAGATCTTCTGAGGCTAAATTGTCTCTACATTTGTCCTGGAGAATAGTATCTTCCTCAGAGTGTAATTTATATCTCCTTTCCCTCTCTTGAATGGTAACGTACATTGCAAATGCTGTGCAGATAAGTGGCAACAATAGAAAGAGAAGTTAAACTGTGCTGTTTGAATTAGGCCTTTTGAGGTTAAATCTCACCTTCCATGAGCAACAGTCAGGAAAGATTGTTCAGGAGGCTGCTGAAACCAAATAATCTCTGGAGAACTGAAGAAATGGATCTCAAGAAAACCATAGAACAGCCCAGGTTGGAAGGGATGTTAAAGGATCATTTTCTCCAGCATTATATGGAAAATGGAGCCTAGATGAGATAATCAAGCATTTTGTTCATTTGCGTCTTGAAAACCTGTAGTGATTACTGAGGAGTATGAAACCTTCTTGCCTCTTGCCTTCTCCATGTACTTCTTGTGAAGAAAGAGTCCCTATCTTCTTTGTAGTCACCCTTTAAAATATGCTGAAAGTCTGTATTTCTTGATTGCATTCCACTGGGAAAATGTAGAAAAACAGTTGGATGAAGAAAGAAAGGAGATGGCATAGGTTCTCCACAGACAAAATTTCTACAAGAATAATGAGGTCATCTGGGAGACCTGAATATAGGACTTTCCTCTTTTGGGAGTGAATTGGTGCCTTTTCCCCACAGTCACAGGCTATGTTTAAAGGAACAACAGCATTTTTACAATGTATGGAACTAATACACTTTTTTTCTATTATCAAAAAATCACCTGTAGGTAACAGAATTTACACAAGAAATGTCAATAAAGAAGAATTCAAGATAAATTTCATACCACATAGTGAAGAATTCACGCTATTTTAGTTTGGAGAATTTCTGGATATTTATTCCTAATCCCATGTTATATGTTTTAGTCATGCCTGTGTTGTTTGGGGGGGTAGGTTGTGTCATGCATCAGATCCATTTAATGAGTCCATACGTTGGTTGCAAAGAGGTAGGGTAGGGATGTCGTGGTGGGGATGTGTAAGGATGGTACTGGTTCTGGATTTCTACAAGTTATAGAAATGCAAGAATTGTGATTCAAATAACTCCATGTAAAATTCAACCAGAACTCTGAAGAGTGGATACAAGAACTCTTGTGGATACAAGTCAAATAAGGGTAAAACGCAAAAGAAAAAATGCAGAATTGATGATTGTCATCTATGACAAAATACAATAAGAGTCATTATGTTCCCTTTGTAATTGAAGAATGACTCTATCAGAAAAGATAAGGGTATATGGAAAAAATAACCAACCATATGTTCCCTCATCCTTCTTACATCACTAGTAATTTACATAAAATATGAGCAGAGACAGATATTGCAAATGGGTAAGGTGACTGCAACATACTGTTACCACCTGTAAGTGTGCACCATCAATAAGCTGCACTCTGAGGCTCACAGGTGTGTCATCATAAGCCTGAATAATGGATAACTTTGGCCTACACATCTGTATGGAAAAATAAGCAACAGGTAATGGTTGTAGAGGAATAAAATGATAGGCTTGTAAATGAAAAAGCCCACTAGATTTGACTCAGCCGTGGTATCTTGTAGCGCCAAGTCACGTCATTTAATATACATATACTTTGCTGCTTTCCCTATATGTTGGGATAGTATTTTGTAGCTTCATGGATATTTAGAAATAAAAAAAGACCCGAAATAATTAAATATTTTATTTTTGTCAGTTGTCACAGACACAATTCAATAAACTGGACAAAAGGAGTCCCTCCACATGGATAGAAATGATGCAGAGAGTACATAATTTGAAACTTAAAATATTACTTTGCCTTAATCACTGTCATTTCTGCTTCTTGCTTATTCAGAATCACAAAAAACATTCAATCAGGAAAACCACTACTGTCAGAGAGCCGTTTCTGTTGTTTCTTACCTGTTGGAACCCAGGGCACAGGGAATGTTTCTCTGTCTGTTCTGACAAACCCTGACCCTCCTGATCCTCCTGAGAGCCNGGGAGCCCCAGAAGAGAGGCCTTTCGCATCACCAAAATACATTGATTCTCAGAGCAGGATTGCAGTGGCTAATATTCTGAATGCTAAAAAAAAAAAATTCTAAAACAGGTACCTGTATGTGGGAGTAGGATTTCCACGTGCTTGACAATTCAGAGACACTTTCTTTTCCTCAGAATCAGTTGGGAAAATCACATCATCTGGCTCTTGTACAAACACCGGCCCATAATCAACACTTTCTGCCAAAAAAAGGAGTGTTACAGTTTAGGAAAGCTGAAAAATGCAAATGTGCTATAGATTTTATAATGTGAGATTAAAATATGCATAATTACATTTGTTTTCCAAAGGTCATCATTTTAGATGTTGCATTAAAAAGCAATTATTGAAAGGAAAAAAAGACAAAGAAGAAATATAAAAAATATTACTAAGTAAAGAATAAAACACATAGTATGATTTAAGTGTTTATTATGCCTAAGAATGGCTTTCTCATCAGACATATTTTGGCCTGAAGTCTAGTGAGAAGCTCGGGACTTAAGAGAAATTGACTCTGCAAGGTAAACAAAACATTTCCTACTGCTTGCAGCAGCTTATGTCACAGAAAAGTAATACACAATTTTCCCCTTTATATCAAGGAGCTGCTAAGAGAAATCACTTGGAAAATTAATGGCAGCAAATGGTGTCTGTTATTAAATAATATACAGCTAAATCTGACGTTCCATTTTCCTCCACTGTCTTGTCTAATTTTGGCATGTACCTGTACCTTGATAAGAATTTACATTTCTGAACTAGAAAAGCTGGATAGACCCATAAAACACGTCTGTGATTCCAGTTCATTCATGTTATGAAGTGAGAAGTGTAAGCCTTCAGAAAAGCAAAAGGTCACAAGCAGAGTATTCCTGATCATGTTGCTCTGAATAAATAAAATTCTCACTGTGCACCAGAAGTCTGCAGAATTTTAATAATTTTAGACTTACTCCAGACTCTTGGATGATTTAATTGCATGGTGCTCTTCATCTTTAAAGCACTACGCTAATGATTTTAGTACAGAGAGATAGTGGCATTGTCCTGCTATTTACAATGGAACATATGGGAGCAGGGTTTTCTCTGTCAGTTTTAGGGTTTCATACCTTCACAAGATAGATATCCTGCAGTTCTTACTGAGGACAGCACAACACATAAAGCAGTTTATAACATCCTGCTGTATTTGTCCTACCAACAGCAGCTTGAAGTGAAAAAGGTAAACTTTAGGTTTGGTCACTGACTTAAAAATTATTTAATATATTGTTTTACCAACTCCACACAGCTTCAACCATACGTTATGGTTTCACAGTTTTGCGAACTGCAATCTTTATCATACTAATTTTATACTTTAACATAACCTTTATCATATTATCTGAGGCTAACAGCCTCAGAAAATCTGAATAGACAGGAAAAGGTACATGGGGCTACAAGTCTTGGTACAGAAAAGAAAGACTCGGAGTCTGAAAAGGGATGAGAATTGTGGGAGACATAGGTCATAGCACACTAGTTTTGAGATGCAAATTTCCATGTCTTTAAATTCTTACATTTGGGGTTTCTCAAGTCTCTTATCATACAGTACAAAGCTGACATAAGACTCCATTATGCTTTTCAAACTTTCTTTTTAGTGACTACACACTTATTATACACTTCAGTTTTGTCTTTTTACACTACTATTCAAACGTAGATTTTGAAAATACCTGTATTTTCAGGAGTGTATGCTTCTGCTGGAATAGATTCAAATAATTAGCCTGCCGATTTGTAAAGTCAGCAAATTAGAGCAGAAGCAATTAGTAGTTTCTCTTTCCCATAATTTTCCAGCTTATTAGCCCTATATATATATTACTGTGTTGGTACATTCCTTTGCTTTGGTTTATTTGCAGAAGTGTGTGTTCTGGAACAGATATCTGCATTATTAATAAAAAACAAAACAAAACAAAACAAAACAACACCCCAGAAACAAATCAATCACAATTAGTGACTTCTGATATGTATTGATATCATCAAAGTTAAAATAACTCCAGTAATAATTTTTGAGAAGTACATCTTAAAATGCCACGGTGAAGATGGGTTCAGCTGGCAAAACTTGTTTTAAGAAAGGAAAATGTTGGTACAAATACAGTGTGTGGACTTTTTCTTATAATTTGGTCACGTGCTTCTTGCATTGCACAAAAGAAAATACTAATGAATGTGGGTGTAAATAAACAGAACTGACATTGAGCTAGAGTTTAGCAAAACCAAGAATTAATTAAGGATAACAATTCTAAATCATGGCTTTAGATTTAAGTGTTATTTCATGCAGATTAGTAGGCATATGGATAGGGTGTATATTAATGAAGATTAATGATTTTATCTTTTCCCTAGGAGAAACTCTGCAGATAAAATATAACATCACAGTCTAGGCTTGCTGGAAAGAAAAGACAAGGTGCAAGGCTTAGGTGCAGGACCAGACCATGGCACACTCTTGTCCTCTCTCTAAGCCACTCGGACAGAGATTTCTGCAGCTTTTGACACAGCCATCGACCTCAGGACAAGGAAATACCTCCAGCCCCAGTCTGCAGCTCACCATGGTCCCACAGAAATCTGGGAACTCCCCTCAAGCCATGAGAAGGGAGCAACTCAACTGCTCTGTGCAACCTTGAAATAAAATTTTCTGATTCATGAACAATTGTCTGTCTCTTCTGCTTTGTGTGTTCTTTTTGGGGAAATATCTCTGGCCTTATCCTTATTGCCCTCATTTTCTTATTGTGTTTATGTATGTATCTTTGTATGTATGGATGTATAAGCTCATGTATGTTTTCTGATGCCTTCAGGGATTCAAAGGCATCAAGTTTTTTGCACCCATGGTTTACCTAATTGTGACCCATGCTCTTTAGCAGGATAGTCCTTTGTGAGTGTGCATGGCAGGATTTGAGCTCCAGGCCCTATTTTTTTCTTTCTACTTATCAAGAACATAAAATTAAATGAATATTCAACATACAGGTTAGCATGCATATATTTCAATTTACTATTATAATTTCTCAAGGGAAATATTTCCATTCCTCATAGAGGCTTTTACTAAACAAGATAAAAACAGATTGCTTTAAGTGCTATCTTATTTAAGAGCAGTGATTTACCACAGAGTCTTGGGAACACAGGTATGCACTGCAACCAGCAGTGCAACAGGTAGTCTGTGGTCCCTTTACAACTTTTAAGAAAGGCAAGGATACGGAAAACATTCAAAATATAAGAAAAATCCTTCTTTTAAATTCTTGAATATTCTTCAGAGTAGTTGTTCAATTTTCTTTGAGTGCTAGTGTTTTCCTTACAGCACTTCTGCACATAAAAGTTCTAGAACATGTGACTCCTTAGTACCATGTATTTAAATTCTCATGGGAATGTAAACTGGAATCAGTATCCTGCAACTCAGACAGTAGCCAAAGTGTGATTTCTCTCTCTTATCTACAGATATTCTTTCATACTTTCATTCTCTCCCTCAGTTACTGATGAAGAAAAAAAAATTCAGATGTTCTTTAGTTCTTCTTGCTGAGCAATGCAGATATCATAACAACAAACTGCAGATGAGAATAATGTTTCCTGTACTTTAAATCCCGTAGCAACTGAAATAGTGCAATTCCTCAGCAGTTGCTTTCTTGCCACCATTGTTGATAAAAATCCAGGTCAATTAATACACTAAGAAAATGAATGAATTCCTGGAACCTTGGGAACACAGAGGTGGGCAGGAAAGATATATGACCCTGTTGAAACTCCTGCATTGGAGCTGCACTGCCACTATTACTTTTAGCGTCTGATAATTCTAAGTGTTGTACTTACAAAGAGGAAAAGAATTGAGGTTATTATAAATGTTTTCTCAAATAAGTATCCTCCAAGATACAAGACTGGCCTAACAGTCATGGAGCCATCTTCTCAGTCTGAGCTACTGTTGGGAAGAAACAGCAGACATGTAATGTGAGGGGATATGCTCAGGCAGCCTTTGTATACGGGGAAGGAAGTATTCCTTCAGGTCTTCTCCCCTTCTGCTCATGTCCCTTTAGAAGCTCTTTTTAGAGGACCAGGAAGAATGTTTTCCTACTGCTCTATTTTCCACCCTCAGAGATTAGTGGATGCTTATGTATCCTCTAATCTATCCCTCCCCACCTCCCTCTCCTCCCTTCCTCCCTTCCTTCCTTCCTTCCTTCCTTGAACCCATGTAGAGATGGAAGAAACTTCTAAAGAGAAGCTACACAAGGAATGTAAAATGATAGAACTTCTAAAGCAGTCTAAAATGAGGAATCACTAACAGACCTTCCATCCTAAAATACAGATGATTTTACTCTGCATACAGGGCCTATCCAAAAAAGTACCTACTTGACACAATGCAGACCAAACTACATCCCAATGACCTAGGTTTTAATGTGTTCAGGACACATTAATTAGGTTGAAGAAATTGTTGTTGATAAGGCTATACATGTTGCTGAAATCTGCATATAGGAAGAAGGAATTAAAATTAACCAAAGCAATTTCATTTCAGATTGGTCCTACAATTTGAAGGATTCTTTTTGATATAGGTGGATCGCACTATGATGCTACTCACTATCAACCTTATTTTTGAATTTCTCTCCTTTCTTGGTTTACAGCTTATGCATGTTGTATCCACTTCTGGTGATGAATCTCAAGCATCATCTGATTTCCTTTGTTATCATGGAACCAGATAGTTTAACCTGTTCACTATATTCAGAAATATTTTAGATGTATATTCACAGTGATTTAAATGGAAACCTATTGTTTTCCCCAGATAAAAGCTAGAAGCTATTTTATTTTTTGTTTAAACACTGAAAAAATGTATTAACTTCAGTGTCGATATTTATTTTACAAATAGATCCTGTGATATAAGGATCTATATGTAAGGATCTTCTTCACACCTAAGAAATAAAAAATTACTATTCATTTTAATATCATAATCATATGTCAGAATATGACATATTTCAAAATTTCAATATAATAAAAAAGAAGCCCACAAATTCATGAAGGCAAAATATGTTCCAATTAATAAATACCTGTGTAACATATTTTAAAATTAACAAAGGTGGCTGAAATTTACAATAATTTTTTTACATATAAATAGAAGCAGAGACATATATATCTATATATATACACAAACATACACACACATGTATATTTGCAACATATGCATTTCTAAAAACATTTTAATTTTTAAACTGTGTTTTAGTCAACTTAAAAGTTGAGAAACTTTGAGATTCCCTTTGAGGTAAGCTGAGGCTGATACATGTGCCTCAAGGTATATACTTTGATTCTAGTGTGCTCCATGGTGGAACACTGTACAGTACACACATTATTAAGTTTATACTGCAGAGAAGATTAAACTATTTTCTCATCTTTTCATATTTATCTTTTCTGAAAACATGTTTATTTGCTTATTAAGCAAGATGATACAAGATTTTACTTTTGCTTGAAAATGCTTTCTCTATTCTGTGGTCTGAAACAAATAAATCTGTTCTAAATTTAGCATATAATATCTAAGCTGCATGCCATAGGAATCAATGTTGTCAAATATTTTTAGCAATGGGAAAAAAATTAGTAGTTTGTGCCTATAATTCAGCCTGGTAAGTGCTGAATCTAGCAGATGGTGGGGAAACAGGAATTCTCATTTTACAAAAATTAGATTTGGATCTTGCATATCTTGGAGTTCATTGATTCAAACAGTTTCAGTTGTGACAGACTCTGTTCTTCATTTTCTTGCAAAATGTGTCAAACCAAAGATGAAAGGACAGAGAGTCCTTGTTCAAGGTTAAGTTCAATTATCTTTACTGCAGCAATTCCAAAAGTTTTTGGAACAGTAAGAAAATATAAGAGTTTGCAGTTTTATATTCTTCAAGAGTATTTAATGAATAATTCATACTTTCTATTCACATTTTTTTAGTCATGACTTTACACATTGATACATAGTTTGAAGGGAAGGACTGCATTGCCTTAACTGCATGTTTACGCTAAATAATTCCAGATAGTTTAAAGTCAGCAGTGAGCTAGAGTATAGCTCTTTTAATTTAAGATATCAGGAAACACATGTTGAATTGAATGTGCAAATGAAATAGCAACAAGTCAGCATAAAAGGACCTTTGTTACAAGCCATGTCAGGTGTTTGAGCATGTCTGCTGGGAAATCATTTGAGAAGTCACTTGAGAACTGGTATACTTCAGCAGCTAATGAAAGTATTCTTGGGTGTTTTTTATGGAAAACTCCACTCCTGAATTTATGCCATATATTAGACATCTGAATTTTGCAAATTCTTCATTATAATAATATAAAACATGTTTTCTCTCCTCCTAAAAATGTCCTCTCACTTGAAGCAGTGGTGTCTCATTTCCACAGGATGCTGTAACATTTCCTTATTTAGGAAGCCTTGGTTGGTAAACATGACCATTAACTCTATCATCACATAGCAATTACAAGACGATAACTAGAATATATTTATTTACTTCAAGACCTGTACAAATGAAAGAAAATAAAAACAACAAAAAACACCCCAAAAATACCTTGAGGCCAAATCAAAATCATGAAATTTAGTAACACAAGTAAGTGCAACAACAGATAATTGAAATAGTCACCTATTCTCAGTTTCTAAATATCAAAGATATTTAGTCAGGCATCCAGCTATTAACAGAAATGAGAGAGGTTTAGAAAATAAGTTACATTCAGCTGCCATAACAGATGTATTCAAGTTTTCTTAGATGATGCAGATTATCCTACTTGGTCACGGGCTGATCTTTCCTAAATACTGTCTCTTACCTATGCTTGTGCTATGCAGGCATTTCAGTAATCAGGGGCTTTAAAAACATTATTAGGTGAGTCAGATTCACCTGTTTCTACAAGTGTCTACACAGCTGGATATACCAAGATCTGTAAGTGAAATAAGTCACCTAGGACTGTTTGATGTAGTCTTTAGAAGAATGGTGCTCCTCTCTTCTTGGTCAAATACTTTATTCATTAGGCCTTGCTAGGTATGGCCCTTTTACAGTTTTGTCCCCAGTCAGTGGTTTTTCACTTGCTCCTGAAAAACTGATTAATCTCAACTGCTGAGCTGCAATGTGGCCTCAGTGTTTTGAGAAGAGTCATGATTGCTGACCTAAATCATAAATCATATCTATGGTACAATGATCATCCCTGAGGTATGATCTTGCCGTGCTTTCTAGAGATGTCCAGGTTTCTAGTTCTAGCTTATACTATATTATTCAAATAGTCTGTATTTTTTTGCTTTCTCCTTCAGTCTTCAGAAATTCATGCTGTAGAAGATCAGGATAATATACTATAGTTCTAATAATGTACATTAATTTTAACCTCCTCTTAAAAGGTTGTCAGGGAGGAGTTGTCAGTGTCTGGCAAATGGGGAAAAACTGGGTTCACTTTAGTCACTGCTTAAAAGAGTATTACAGTGGAAGGACAAATGTAGAAACATGCCCCAGAAATGGTATCAAACAGAATTTTTCTACTGACAGGATCAAATTGTTTCTTTTCTAGATGAAATTTTATTCAGGGAACATATTTATGCTTGTATATAAGTCATCTTTCTACACAAACCACATGCATATACCATCAATTTTCAATACATGCAAGACATTTTCCAGGGAGAAAAAAGACTTTGGTGAGAGAAGAAGTAACCTGTTATCACACTGTCATATTGTATGAATTGAACTGCAAGTTATTAATCACAATTCTTTCCTCTTTTACGTCCTTAGACTAATATGCTTATGTATCCTCTAATCTCTCCCTCCCCACCTCGCTCTCCTTCCCTCCTTCCTTTCTTTTTTTCTGGCTTTCTATTTTTTTGACTGCAATTCAGGTAATTATTGTCACTAAAGAAATGGTATTAGAAATGTGGCTTTTTAAAATGTAACCAAACATGGGAAAATATGTATTTTTACTATGAATTCTTGCATTTAGAGGTGAATGACACCATATCACATGAGAAATTCTATCCAAGCATGCATATAAGTACATGCATAACACAGTTGACTACACAGAAGAGATAATTAAGAGAAAAATTAGTTTTATATGATTTAATCTTCATGTTTAATTTATATTACTGGCATTCATGATTAAATAGAAAAAATTCCAAGGAGAAAAAAAAAAGTATAAAAGGTAACTGAGATTTTACTACTAGATGAAATTGTGCTGTAATGGAATTTCAAATCACTGGTTTGCTATTTTCATGTAGCTACCCCTGCATAAAACCATGCTGCATAGGAATCTTTAAGAAAAGATATTTTAACTGGTGACTTTAAGGCTGTTCTGAAGAACCTAAAGGAAAGCAGCTCATTTCCACCTTGTGATATTTAATAAAATTTAAAATTATGTCTGAGAAATACTGAAGCTGGCAAAAATACACTGATTTTGAAAAATGTTTCCAAGTTTTAGAGGGGGTAGGTACACTTACCATCATGTTTGAAGGCCTCTGAAAAGTGGTAGAGGTTTGTTGGGGAGTGATAATGTTGTGCGGCTCCTCTCCAGCCCGGTGAAGATACACTTCCTAATGAAGGACTGCTTAATCGTGGTCTGTTCTTTGAATTAAATGAGGTTAAAGATGAACTACCAGATTTGATTCTTAGGATAGCAGCATATGATGTGGGGAGACCAGGAACAGCTTCTGAATATTCTGGTAAAAAATAAAAAAAAAACAACAAGAAGTGAATACTGAATAGAAACTAAATCTGTCACTTTGCAAAAGAATGTTTAGTTAAGCAGCAGAAAAATAGGAAAATTTTATTTGTAAAAGGAGTGACAGAAACATCCCAGGACTGATGAGAGACTCAGCTTCTGAAAAGAATTGGGTAGCAGCATAGAGCTCTTAAGAAAATTTCCCCACAGCTTCACCATAGTATAGAAATCAGGTAGTCATTAAGTTTCTTACTTTTGGAAACATGAGTTTTCAATGTTTTCAATTCTGTTTCTATAACCCTATATTTCTATCTCATAGTGGTAAAGTGTCTGCCAGGCTACCATCTTTGCTTCACAGTCTTCCTTCACTTTGTATGTGCAATGCAGAAACACTGACTGAAACTAAATACGCCTCTCAATTCAACACTACTCTGCTAATCAAGCAGGCTAGCTAAATGGGCCAAGAGTACCTGTATGCACAAATGCCTTTCCCAAAAACATACATGTGTTAAAGTCACCTCCTCTGCTGTCTCTTCAGGTTCCCTTTTTTGCCTTTCCTGACTCTATTTAAAATTTCAGTGTTTACAAATAAAGAATAGTGTCCAAGTTTTTGGTCTCCGTATAATGCCAAATATAAAGGAAATAAATTACATTACAATTCATTAAAAGCTATAACTTAGGATCTGTAGGAACAAAGCAAGCAGAAGTATTGAAATCAGTTGTTCTGAAAATGCAGCAGTATTAAGGAGGTGACAACATTCAAAAATATATTCACAGAGATGAGCAAAGGGATCCAGACTGCATATCCAGTGCCTATGAAGGAATAGACCTTTTGGTGGACAATTGGAAGTGGCTAGAAGAAAAAAAGATCACTGTTTTGTTATCTCTGCTGGTGATAAATATTTAAAAACTGGACATCCTTTTCACATTGGCATAACATGTAACATTTGTCATTTTTAGGCTGTGACTTTCCTGTTTGTTTGTGTATATAACACAATGAGCCACTCTAGTAAATAGGATTCAACAACACTGAAATAGTTCTGACAACTTCTTTTTGCTGAAATATTTTGTGTAGGCAATTTTGTGAAATGAAGTTGTTCTGTGCTGCCTCATCAAGTTAAGAAGACTGAAATTCTTCTCCCACTTAAAAAGAAAAAAATAATTGTATAATTCTTTGTTATCTAGAGTAGTGAGGAGCACTTCTGCAGTGGTAGTTTCAGGGTTTGAAAGAACCAAAGAATCTACAAGATCTCAGATGGCATGAATGCAAAGTACCATGGGAAGAAAGTGAAGGAAAGGATACAAAATTCACTCGAAATGGTGGAAAGGTCCTGCAGTAATGATAGTGTTACATAATCTGTTTTCTGACTTTCTATGGTATAATTGCTTGGTTTGGCTGTGGGATTAGCAATCAATGTGAAATTTCACCCTGACTCCAGTTGCTTTGTCATGCTCACAGGGATGCTGTATCTGAGTAAAGTTTCTCTTGTAAAACATAAGTGGAAATGGTTAATAAAATATATATAAGGAAATATTTCTTGTTTCGTTTACTGAAAGTCTGTAGCCTGTGATCGTTACTGACAACTACAGCAGAAAACACACTTACCTGAAAACAAAACCTACTTCTTAATTCGAGCATTCACCTTCAGAGATTTAGACTTTTGAACTGCCTAATTACAGTGGCTTAATTAGAATATATTTTTATTGGAGTACTATTTACAGTAAAATTATTCCTTTAATTTGGTTTGGATTAGACTTCTGAGATTTGGGAGAATAAATTTATATATTCCATTATTTAAGTACATAGTTAAACTGCTGGAGAATAGCTATTACTCTCTAATGTGCTTTTTTACTTTATCAGTCTACCCTAAAAATCCTTAAGAAATTTCATCAAAACTACTATGGGTAGTTCTCAAAATGCTGCTGTACTTGAGCTTCACAATGAAATTAGAATTTCCCTAGTCTCATTCTGAGAAATAAGTTAAGTATTTGGGATGAAACATCCAAAGGTTCATTCAGCTGCAAGAAGACACAGATAAGGAAGATATAGGCCGAAATGGTAAGGATATCAAGCAACTGGAAACCAGCCACAATAAAATCAGTGATTTGGGTTAGCCTTCATATTTCTTACTAGAACTACCAGATTTATAGTAATTTTAACAGTGGTATAACACTTTTAAGATAGACTATTTCTTTTTAATTTCCAGTGTACATTTTCTTAGTAGATTTCCAGCAGCAAACTGATATGAAATAGTTTTGGTAATTTTTTAATGAATCTGTATCAACTCAATAAATTATTCATGCATGTCTTATTATTTCCAGCACACGTTGCTCTTCAGTCAGATTGGTCAGACTTAACAAGGAAAACAACAGTGCCATAGATAATAGAGAGCCTGTCTTCCACTGATTACTGAGGGGTTTTTTGCATTTAGAAAAAAACAAAAATATGAATTCCAAGATAATGTGAAAGAATTTTATTCCTGTAATTTGTAATATCTATGTCAGGTTAAATTAAACTTTATTTAATGTGTACTGTTGTGGGAGAACAAAGCTGACTGAGGGAAAGCAGATCAGAAGACAGCAAATATTTATACAAGTTCCTTGGGTACAGTCCATAGGTACAATATAAACCACAAACACTACCCTGTTATATTTCATAGCTTGTTCTAAAAGGCACAGTATAGCTCAATAAAGCTCAAATAACGGTAATTTGACCAAAATGCATTCTTTCTTTAAACAGAGAAAAGTGAAAAGGCAAATTCATTGAATCAACCCCAAAATTTCTTTGAAAACTGTCTTTGTAAAGTTTGAACTTTATAGAGAGTAAAGGATTCTGACTTTTG
This sequence comes from Irena cyanogastra, assembly GCA_013397155.1. Taxonomy (NCBI): domain Eukaryota; kingdom Metazoa; phylum Chordata; class Aves; order Passeriformes; family Irenidae; genus Irena; species Irena cyanogastra. The sequence continues at coordinate 29,893 of VWZV01003368.1, forward strand.
GTGTGATGTTTTGTTTTCCTTTATTCCTTTTTTTCTATAAGTGACTCCTGGTCAGTTACTAACTCATTGACATTTCTCAACTATCTAATTAAAATGTAGACTGTCTTATAATACTTGCAAATGTGACCTTCATTTGTGTATTTTTGTGAGCTAGCATGTTTAATCAAATGTCACTAAGAATGATAACCCATTTTTTTCGTTGTAACTTTTAATTACATTGTTTCACTGGAAGTTTTCAGTCTCCTAAGCTTATGGAAATATGCGCATTCATTCTGCCAAGTGGATTGTATTAGTATTGCTCCTCAAGTTTTTAAACAGAAACATACTTTCTGCCATGGTCTGTGCATGCACATTGGTTTCCTCTTAGACTATTCAATCACATGTAGCTTGGCAATAACCTGGGAGAGAGACACAAGAATAGCAGAAATCTATGTTGATAGGGTATCCATCCAGGTAATCTCCTATGAGAACTAGGATCGCTACTAAAACACAGCAAAAACTGAATAAATAATGTTTTTCTGATGAAATTGTATTAACTGTAACAAAAAAGAACCCAAACCAGACCCAGCAAAACACCAAAACCAGAAAAAAACACAAAAAAAACTTTAACCAAAAGCCAACAAACCAAACACACACACAAAAAAAAAACCCCAGAACTAAGTGGAAGCCAGTAGATTTCTCAAGAACTGGTTAGTTCGTCTGATCCTCTGTGTATTTCCTACTGTGGTGGTTTAATTTATCTGAGAGAGATTTTATTCTAAATTTTCTACTGTGCAATAGATCATTGCATTGTCAAAATCATCAAAATCAAACAAACCATGAGATGGAAACCTTCACTGGAGACCACTTTTTAAATATTTGGATTCTGGATGTCAGCACGTAAGGTAGTGGGGCTGGGCTCACTTTACATGCAGTAGAAAGGAAGAGGAAAATGGCATGTGATATGATAGGCAGTCTCGATAAAGGGCTACTTCTTACCACAGAATGTAAAGGAAAGTAAGATGAACAGCTAAGATGTCAACATTTCAATTTTTCAGACCTCAGTTGTCTCAGTCATAGAATTATAGACTCAGAAATGTTGGAAAAGACCTCCAAGATCACCAAGTCCAACATCTGACCTACCGCAGAACAACTGGACCATTGCATTAAGTCCTGTATCTAGTCATTTCTTGAACGCCTCCAGAGACAGTGATTCCACCACCTCCCTGGGCAACCCATGTCAATACTTAACCACCCTTCCAGGAAAGTAATTCTTCGTGATGTCCAATCTGAACATTCTCTGGTGCAGCTTGTAGTTATGTCCCCTTGTCCTGTCACTGGTTGTCTGGGAGAAGTGGCTGACCCTGATTTTGCTACAATCTCCTTCCTAGTTGTTGTAGAGAGTGACAAGGTACACCCAGAACCTCCTTTTCTCTAGTTCTCTCATCATAAATCAGTCAAGTTTCATTTCTGTCTATTCTGCTCAACATATTTGGTTCTTCTGCAAAAGAGTGAAAAATCAAGAAATTTTAATTGTTTTCCAAAGAAGCAGTGGGGAATGACTTAGAATCTGGAAGTTCTGAAGGAAAATTTGTTGGTGATCTTCATCAACCCTTTTCACCACAGATATGATAGCATGAGAAAGGGAGAAAAGTTATGTATGCAAGGTGGTCTTTGGGGAAAAAAAATTTTTGCCAGGTCTTTAGCAAAAATAAGTAAGCCTTCAATCCAAAAATTGTTCTGTTGAGCTTTTTAGTAGTCTGCTGTTCAAGGAACATGCATGATAATTAAACTTGAAAATCTGCAATAGCCCCTCACTTTATAGAATTTGTCTTTTTCTCAGAAATCTGGTGCTACAAGGCACCAAATTTAAGAACATAGACTATTTTAGACAGACATAGGAAAAAATAATTAGGGATGTATTTCACTTTCCTTTAAAATAACAGAGAGGAAATGATTTGAAGACTTAGAACATTGAATGAGATGGTAAAGAATATTTCCACTGGCTATTAGCAATTGAATCAACGTCTTTGGAATATTATACTGTTAGAGCTAATTTAAATGTCATGAATTTTTATGAGGAATTATTTTGATTAATATAAAGATGTTTTTGTAGAGTTAGTCATTGCTTCCTTTCCTACCCAAAAAACAATCTATTTTTCATCTTACTTCCACTTCCTACTCAAAATTCAGCAGATAGATTACTCAATATATGCCCAATTATTCCCACTTTGCATCCAACATATGACACACATCAGAGCAACCAAAATGTACTTTAATACAGAACACCTTCTGCTAGAGAATGCTTCCGACTGCAGTAATACAAATGATAAAAGTAATAATATATTCAAATTATGGAACAACATTTGTCCAAAGTAAAGTGGTTTTGAACTAAGAAAAGTGCTTTGAGTTTATTGTCATATTTTATCAATTGAAACATTTAATGTTGTCTCTTTTAAAGCATGCTAATGTAATATATGAATAAAATGAACTAGAGTGTTTCTGCCATAGCATAGGCTTCAAACACAGTTTCAATGTTCAGTGAGTGCTTTGCTTCTTTTTTTGAAATTCATTTAAGTCATCTAATGAAAAGTGCTTTTCTGTTGTGGTGTGTTTTTGGGTTTTAATCGGGTTTTTCCTAGGTTAGAGTTGCGTCCCTCGTTGGTTCAGAGTCCCTCTGCAGCCCTGGCCTGGTATCTGGTACATTCCAGGGGAGCTGATTGGCCAGGTTCCCAGTTTCTCCCACCCTATCCTGATGCCCTCTTGTCTGTACCCCTCCCCTTTCCCTACCCCCATTTAAAAGGTGCTGCTCTGCACCCAGGACCCCACTTTTGTGGGGACCTCGGCTCCAGAAAAAATAAACCGAGTTTCTACCTGCAAAAGTTCTCCCTTTGTTCTTCGTCATTGCCACGCTTCAGCCAGAGCTGAGACTCACGAGACCAGGAGAGGTACAGAGAAGTATACTAAAGCTGGACTAGGGCAAGAGCTAACCAGGCGTAACAAAAAGTTCCAGGAGCTGCACCTAGCACCCGGCTTTACTTTTCAGAAGTAAAAAATATTTTACTTTTACATTTTGAAGACTCTTCTAATGATGTTATTGAAGAAAAATTTTACTCCAAAGAGTAGCAACAGACCCTTATTTTTTAGTGTATTCAATCTGGTTCAACATTTATTACTTCTGGTTTTTGCACTCTTAAAAGACCGCAGGTGGGTCTGACACTTCACCACCACATGGATTGTTTCTGCCTGTTTGTCTAATAAAAAGGAGTTTTAGGCCAGTTTTTCCTGAAAAATAAGACTTAAAGCAAACAGTGTAGATAGCTGAGGACATCATTACTCTCATACCACCCAAGAATTGCAGTGTAAGAATTAGCTTATTTTAAATATCTTGTGATCTTTGACCTGAAAGAGGGGTGCTATTGGCTAGGTGTAATTTGTTGAGACATGTGAACATGTGCTCTAAGACTCCTATGTCGGTTTGGTTTGTCAATTTTAAGATATACTTCTCTGTAGTACTTCTTCAGGTGCTTTCCATATAATATTTTTCAGCCCAAACATGATACATATTCTTTAGCTGGGAAGCACAGAGCATTACTAATGTGAGATCGATAGATTAGCCTACACTGCATGCTTTTAATTGAAATCTTAACTTATTTTTCCCATGGCTGATGGTCATCAGAGTGAGCTGTCAATTCTGAATGTGAAGGGAAAACCTAATACCAAAGGTCAACTATTTCAGCTCAAATCAATTAAAGTAATTAGATGGAGAGAAATCCCTATTTATATCTCTTTCTTCCTACAATGATATGCATATTAATGTTAAGGGAAAAATAATAGATCAATCCACAGCAAAGAAGAAATTTATAACTGACTATTTTAATATAAAATGTAAATATAAACATAAAATAACTTGACTTATTTATTAATACCATCATCAAGCAGTCAAAATCTTAATAATCAATTAAGCAATCAATTAATCAATTAGCAAAGGAAGCAATGCAATGAAAGTTTTGCTGTTTCCTATGATATACATCCTTACATATTATCCCAATTTGCTGTGTTTATGTGTCCATTAGAAACACAGCCTTTCATCCCCTTTAAAAAAATCCATCTCTAGGCTAAAAGCTTACTTTTTTTTTGATGCAGATAATATATTCTTCCCTACCCTTGGTTCCTCCTGTAGTTCTTTGTGGTTTGCTTTAATGTTTGCTAAATGTTTTACAGTGCACTCTCTACCCTGGCTTGCTTCTTTGAGACCTTTTTGTGGCTCAGTCTTCCCTTAGGAATCCTGTGAATTAATCACTGGATGTACTGTCAGTGTAAACAACTATTGCTAGCAATTAAACAACTCTTACACATAGAGTGAAACACATAGAGTGAAATTCATTTTCATGCTCTGGAAAAATAGTCTTGCAAAACATTTCTAAGTATTTTTTAATATTGAAAGTGGCACCTAAATCTACAGATTAAGGAGGTAATGTTTTATGTAATTCCTGACCTGTTTTTAAAAAAATATAGAAAATAAAAATTAAAAACTCCCCATCCTGTTATGATGGACATTGTTCTACTGTCCTCCTGCATGGAAACAGCAGTGCCATGCAAATGTACATGGCAAAACATGTCTTGTCTTCTTATCAATAGAGATGAAAGACATAAATCCTTCAAAACATCAAAAACTGTTGCAGGATTCGCAATGAAATAGAGCGCACTGTGCAAGCACTTGTATTCTCACAGGGTAAATCCATAACACAGGCACACCGGCACGTTATGAACATCCCACAGTCTCTTCATGTGATTTTTAATTCTTCTTTATTCATACCAGTTGGTTTTAACCACAGGATCTGGTGCCTGCTTGTGTGCATTTCCAACTGCAAGCCTGCTCTGCTGGTGACCCCGGCACCCTCAGTGAAGTGTTTGCAAACTCAAAGGAAAGCCATCAAAAGGATGCAGCCACTGAGACAGATTAGCAGCTCCTTGAAGGACACAGACTTGAGCTGTTCATACAGTCCTTTAAATGAAGTAAAAAGAGAGGCTGTACAGGTGATGTCCTACAAAGAGTGCGTTATTTCAAGGTAGTAACAGGATCTCTAATATAATTTCCTAAGGCAACTGTTTTGTCACACAGAAAAAGTGATAAGTTCAGTTTAATAATTAGCTAGCTGGTGGTTTCCTAAAGTTTAGAAACTAAGACTTTAATTTTCAAGTTCAGCAATAGGTTTTAGGGATGTGGAGCTGTTTGGAATAATGTTGCCTTTTCAGTAACTTTTAGAAAATTGAAGGATCCATTTTGTAGGTGTCAAATATGTCAATAACATATAGGTGCCATATATATTTATGGTAATTTGCAATCATCGTTCTTATATATATATATTATAAAAAGCTTAGCATATTTGAGCAAACTGGACAAGGTATTGTATAAAGGTGTTAGATAAAGGTATTATATAAATTTCCAGTGACTAAGAATAATGGTTTACATACAAGAGGGAAAATATTATGTGTTATGTGTAAAAAGTAGACAGATTATAACTGCTTTACATATTACACATACAAGTAAAAGATCTCAGCCTTACAGAGAAGCCTCACAATTTTATTCTACAGGGTGTTTGAAGGAGAATGGAGGTCTGCATTCTCAAATGAAGAGCTGCATTCAAAATTGTATGACAATATCAGACTGCAGCCCAAGGAAATGCCCTATAACATCATTCCATCCAGCAGTGGGCAGCCACACATCTCTTTCTAGACTAGTCAATGACTTGTTACAGCTCCAAAGAAATTATCATGAGTTCTTTGCCTTGTGTTTCAATAAAGTCATCCTGAAGAATTAAAATTAGGAATTAAAAGGAAGAAACACATGATAAGATATTTATGAAATTGGAACAAAGGCATGTTTTCTTATTACTGACAGCAACAAAAGTATTATAAATTTTCATGCAGAATTCTAATAAAACCTATAAATGCATTAGAAAAAGCTGTGTGAAAAACAAATAATCTGTAAGCATTGGCACTGTAGCAGATGTAATTTTACTGTAGTTGGGCCAGCACTGAAATAGCATGACAGACACGCTTGGTTACTATATACAAGTGAATAAGCAATTCAAATGCAAAATACAGAAAAAAAATCAGCACAGTTGATTTTAGAAGTCACCAAAAGGACTTTTCTAAAGCCATCAGAATTATATTTCAAAGTCGCATTATTTGGTCAAGGACTTCCAGGAGTACACATGGGCAACAGTAAGAAAAAACTTGTCACGTCTTGAATTGTTTTGGATTTATAGCTGATTTCCATTTCAAAAGTAGTTTCAAATGTATAGATATGGAATACAGCTGAAGTTTTTGAATAAAAAAGATTTTGAAATAAATCAAGGTTGACTAAAATGTAGATATCTTTCAAAGAGAATTTATAATAGTTCTTTCCACTACAACCTAATTTACTGCTGTCATATAAGTAAAATTTTAAGTGTGAATAACACTGAACAGAAAGATTTATTCTAAATCATCTATTTGGTAAATGGAGCTTTACTGTAAACACAGTTAGTGTGTCTGTTTTGAAGCCTGAGGTTATAGCTTTCATTTCAAAATCCTCTCCATAAAGAAAAGATAGTGAATCAGTAAGCCTTGTCATTTCAAGGGAATTTGCATTCTGAGGGTTTTATGTTCCCACCTATGGTTTTGCATACCTAAATGACAATGGATGTCAATCATCACAGAGAAAAAATCTCTGCTTACCTGAAATTTCTCTTACTTTGAAATAATTAAATCTAGAGAACTGTTATTCTGGGAGGTTTCAGCCAGTGTAGCAGAGAGTCAGACAAGACCTATCAGTCACAACTAGGGAGGGCATATTTTGGGACATATTTCCAGGCATATGATTTTGAGAGCCAAAGTATTTCTACCCGGTTTTGATGCAAAGGAGCTTGAGGGGAGAAAGTTACAATAAGTCCTAATGAAGCATAGGGGAAATTCAAATGTGCAATAACATAATAAAATCTTTCTTGGCTTAGTGCCAATCTCTATTTATTTCCAAAGAAGGTTGCATTTATGAACCTAATTATTCAAGAAAGTTAACTTCATGCAACTCTCTTTTTTTTTGTTTTTAGAGTGGAGTCCACAGATCTGCAATGGTAGAACCTTCACCACAGTGTACACATGAGTTACCTAGGGCACAATTCTAGACACTTTGGTCACCTAATTTTAGCAAGAAAATCCTATATTTCTAGTATGTGCTTCTTACATGTGGGTAATTTAGAATTTGTGTTGTCTGCTAAGCACACAGAGATTTCTGTTTTGGGACCTTTGAACATTTACACAGCCCATAGGTAAATTTCAGAATTGTCACCATCATCCTGTGTATTCAGATTTCAAAATTTTGCAAACTCCCCTAGAAAAAGGTTTTTACTCAAAGGTCAAGCAATGTTTTAAATTACTAAGTTGGCTTGCATCAGACATACAGATAGTTCCTAGACATACTTTTAAAATTTAATTCTTCTCTGAAAAAGGTTTGCATTTTTGACAGTTACTGTTTTAATATTTGATTCTTAATCTCTATTTGAGCTGCTGACCCTCCTGTCCTACAGGAAAATACCATAAAGGCACATCTGGAAGGATTGAAATACATTTTTTCCTTGTGTCTTTTTAATTAATTTTACATCCCTTGTGTATAAATGGGTAGAAGGTCCTGAGGATTATCTCCCTAAAGCCTTCCATGAGGACGAACAAAAAAACATTGATATTTTAATATTCATTTGTTTATATTTTGTAATCTCCTCTAGAGGGAGGGAACTTAAGCAGAGAAATTTTAGATCATGCAACTGTCTCTCTCACTTTTCCCAAGCCTGAACCTTTTTGCTTCCTGTCTTACAATTTAACACCTTTGAGAGGCTCTCTCAAAGAGAGCAAAAGCTCTTATCCTTGCTGCTGTATGAGATCTGTGTGGGTCAGATATTTCTATGCCTGTGTTTTTTAGCTGTCAACATAGAATGCAAATTGAATTTCTGAAAGCTTTGGTAGGTGGCAGCAGGGATTCTGTCAGAGGACTTCTGGGATGCAGAAAGTTAGTGAAAATAAACTTTGTGGTCTGATCCTGTGGGCAGCAGAATCAAAAAGGTTTGTTCATTTCTTGTGCTGTTTAACAAGATTTGCATTTATCCAACTGTTTCAATCTCCATTATTTCTTCAAAGAAGAAGAGAGAAGGCCCACTGAAAATTCTTCTTCACTCTGCCTATGCTCAGAGACTTGAAAATACAAGAATTTTTAAAATGGGAGAGTTTCTTATGTTTATGCTCATTATTAGCCAGTGGAACCATATACGAAGGCAAATCTCTGCAGGATTTTAAACTTTGATATTACTTGCATTTTTTTATCCTCTCACATTTCCCACAGATGACTGACACCAAACAGCATTGGAACCAAGAAAAGAAAGAGAATAAATAAGCACAGGAGAGAAACTGTCAAATTTTGGGTTATGGAAGATACATAGACTTAAGAAGAAAATGAAAGTGGCTCAGTTGTGTCTCTCCCCTCTGCAATTCACAATCACTTTATTCCTGCCAATGGAGTAGAGCAGAAGGGAATATTGAAGGCATGAAGAGAATCAGAAAATCTGATATAGTGAAAGCAGAGAAGCTAAAAGAATCGCAGTGTATTGATGGTAGTTGCAATAAAGATTAAAATCTGTCTGGTTACATTTGCAGCTTTCCTGTAACTGGCAACAACAGAAACAGGAACAAAATACACAATCACCAGTATACTATCCACAGCATTAATAAAGGATTATATGGACAAGATTGCACTCAGATCATGAATACAGGTGAGCAAATAATTCTAAAAAGTATCAAAATTATACACCAGCAGATATACTGTATGGTACTTGGCCAAAACACCTGCTTTTTTTTGTAGAATCAGATATGGCCATTAGGTTATTGATGAGCACTCTCTAACACAGCAAAAAATAAATATCAGCTGCTGCTATTACTTTAATCTCTAAAAATACATGGTTCAGACTAAAAAAATAACACCAGCTCTCATGTGCTTAGTAATTTAAAACATTTCTTGACCTTTGAATGAAAACCTTTTTCTAAGGGAGTTTGCAAAATTTTGAAATCTGAATACACAGGATGATGGTGACAATTCTGAAATTTACCTATGGGCTGTGTAAATGTTCAAAGGTCCCAAAACAGAAATCTCTGTCTGTTTGGAAGAAAACACCAATTTTTCCATATAGACATTGCAGAAGAAAAGAAAGGTCTCTTGCTTGTATACATTGCTATACTTGTAGTAAGATTTTCCACCACCTTTTCTTTGAAAAATCTCTTTGCAAAGATTTCTGTGCCAGGTTATTGTTACAGTTATACTGAGATAGCTGAGCTTACATCCACCACATGGCTACTGAGTTGATTGAGGGCACAAATGCCCAACAATGACCTTTACTGGCAACTTCTGTAGAGCTTACGAAACCCCACTCTGTTCTTCTTACTACTTTGCTACCTCCTTTCTCCAGACCAGATCACTACTAGCAAAACCCTGAGGCAGGAGCACTGGAACTAGATAATCTTTGAAAGTACTTCTCAGCAAAAATCATTCTGTGATTCTAGAAAGAGAAGATGGTCAAAGATTCAAAGATCCCAAAGAAGAATATGGTACTATTGACTAATAGAGACTTCCAGAAGAGGACATGTGAAGGCATCATTAATTGCTTTGAAACAACTCACTGATATCTCTTCAAGAGTGCATGGGCTAAAGGAAAACTTGCTCCTAAAAGGGTAGTAGAAATATTTTTTTCTTTTTCTTTTTTTTTTACACCGTTCAAATGCAATCAGAGATTGTCTTCCACAGTTATGCTGTAGGTCTTCAATTTTCTCTTTAGTATTCCAGATTTCACATGATTTAGTAAATTGATA
>VWZV01003371.1:0-11749 GCA_013397155.1 Irena cyanogastra
AAAACACACACACACACACACAGTCGCAGCAGGGAGAAGGTTTTATTTAGGATCATGCGCCCCACTCACTTTGTTTTTCCCCGGCCGTTTCAGTCACCTGAGAACGGAACCGCGGGTCCAAACTCCCACTTGCCTTGTGCTAACAGCACGTCTCAACAAACGCTCTCACAATCGTTCTCACAGCCAGGACACATTCACAATAGCATACCAGGATTTGCCCTTATGATTGCTAGCCCCAAATTGCTAGCAAACTGAGCCCTCTACGGCGAAACAAATGGCAAAATCCCTTTCTGCCAGTAACAAAAGCCCGAACTTGGTACAACAGTTAGCAAAACAGCTTTAGACCAGGATTTGCCCTTACGATTGCTAGCCTCAAATTGCTAGCAAACTGTGCCCTCTATGGCAAAATAAATGGCAAAATCCCCTTCTGCCAGCAATCAAAACCTGAGCTTGGTGCAACAATTCGACAACTCTTTCTGCTGGCAACCAGATACCACTTTAGCTTGCAAGCACACTCCAGAGGCACAAGTTGCACATGGGACATCTCCCACGACTTACCAATGGCCTTTCCTGACCACGTGTATGCCTTACAGGTCACTATTCAAAACTGTTTCTATTTTTAAACATACCGTTGTGTCCGGAGTTTTAGTAGTCAGGGATCCTTTGCTGCTGGATGAGCAGTCCGGGCAGCGGCGCTCACTCTTCCAGGAATATCCCGGGGGTGCCCCGAGGGGGTCCATGACCTGAGCTGGTCTTGCAGCGGAGCCGAGTCTCCTCCTGTCTGACTTGTCAGTAGAATTATTAAAAACCGAAGTTCACAGACAGAGACTCTCTAACTTTCTTCACGCGTGCTCAATTCTTCTCTTGAATTGGGTCGGTGGTCTCGAATTGGGTCAGTGGTCCCAGGTATGAAGTCAGGAAGGTCTTCATCAGGTCTCCATGACCCTCTGGCACGATCCAAGACCGCCTGCTTTGTGATGGATTAACATGGACTCCAGGTGCTGGGCATTGTTCCACTAGTTTCAATATGTTCCTATAATGGTTCACTTGCTCCACTTCCTTCTACAAGTAAGCTCATAATATAACAATTAGCTTTAGCTTAAGCATCTAATAATCATTTACTTATCGTTGGTGTATCGAACTTCAATATGAATTGGTTCTAACTCTCAGCTAAAATCTTAACCCTTTAAAATCCTGATTCAGGGGTATACATTAAGGGGGTCTTAGGTATTAGGTGTTTTGGGAAGTCTGTACCTCTCAAGTACCTCAGCCAATAGGGAAAGAGAGAGGGACCTGCGGTCAGGAAATCAGGATAAAAATGAGGCTGCATCCTCCAAAAATTAGAGACACTCCAGGGGAAATGCCCCATAGCCTTTCCCTTTATTCGAATAAAGTTACAGGACTCTTCTGTCTCCTTTTTGGACATAAACCTCTGGTGTTTGTAGATTAATTTTCCTGACAACACAAACCATGGAGACCTCAGTCTAGTGGAAAGGCAGAGTGAATTAATCAATCCATAAAAAGACAACTCAGTAAAATTTGCCAGGAGACTCAAATAAAGTGGCCCAAAATATTCCCACTAGCACTACTGAGAGTCAGAATAACATCCAGATCCAGGGATAAACTTAGTCCATTTGAAATCATATATTGGTAGACCTTAGCAAGCAATCTCTTACCAACCACATTCTGCAAATATCTTGGGCCAAGAATATTGTGTAATTATGTTATCTCTCTAGGGAACATTTTCTCCTCCATCAACAGGTGCCTTTGTCCTGGTTTTAAAAACTCAAAAAGGAAATTAAGGTAACTTAAGCTGCCCCCTTTCCATAATGGAGAAATAAATACTAAGGGAAACTGAAGTCAGAGTCACAATTTACTAAAGAGACTCGCAAGTAACACAACACTAATAAATGATTGCACAAAAAGAGAATGGTTTGACCAACAAAGGCGATATGAAGACTGACCCTCCAGGAGATAAACGAGATGGCTGCTGTTCCTGCACCAGACCACTATGTGGGTCCCCTGAGAACAAAGGCAATATGGCAGAGGATTCAGTGGTTTAATGTCCCCACTGCCAGTCAGGAAAAAAAAACCAACCAAAAAAAAAGCCAAAACATCCCCCAAATCATATATATATTATAGTGTTGGCTTTCGCAGTTGTTAGAGTGAATGCTATGTGTTTTATAATGTTGACTTTTGTAAGAGAAGTTTTGCTAAAGTTTAGAGTTCTTTTAACGTGAATGTTGTGTTGTGATACCAGTGTTAGTGAAGAGTTGTTGTAATGTTAACATTTAACCAATGAAGGAATCAAAACCTGTTGAATGTGTCAAAAAGTAACAAATAACCATGACTAGGACAACTGCACATGCTCCAAAAAGGCAGGACAGAGGAGCAAGTATGTTAAAATGTTTGAATATGTATAACCATTTATGAAAACATATTAGGCTGATGCAATACCCAGGGTATATAAGGGGTGTTGCTGTGTTGACTGCTGTGCCTCTGGCTGCGGCTAAGCACCCAGAGCTGTTCCTTTTGCTTTATTGACTTTGTCCCCTATTTTCCCTTATTAAATTTTCTTTAAATTTTAACTGAGTAGTGGGCTTTGTTTCTCATACCCAGAAGCTCTGTCATCCAAGCTGGGTTATTGGAATCAAATAAAATTGCCAATATTACCGGTGGGACCTCCCTGGCTTGCCTGGCCTCCACGTGTGAGCTTAATAACAGCAACTAGGGCNCACTGGGTCACCTCTCTCTTCACTGAATTCAGTTCAGTGCCAGGTTCCTGAAGCACTGCTACCACTGGTCTATTGTGCTGGGAGTGTGTGGGGGTTGCTGCTGCTGCCATTTTGCTGCTGCTTCCTACAACCCATCTGGGTTCCTTTTGAGATGGGCTGGACTCTGTTGATATTAGCATGGGCGGTCTGGGTCACCTTGCTGCGCTGGGCGGGGGCGGAGAATTGTCCCACTGGGAGCCAAAGCCACGCTGCCCTGGCCCTGCTGGGTTCAGCTACTACTTGGACCTATTCCTTCAGCATCAACCCCTGGGAATGGCACTGGCGCCTCTTCTCAGCTCCCTGACCTGCAAAAACATCCTGGAGGAATGGAAAGGGGGCAGGGGGAAAGTGTCAGGGAATAGAGTGCTGGAGTCTGCAGGTCCCTTCACTGGAGCAAGCCAGACAAAACGACCGCCCTTCCTTTTCTGGCCATGGCATTTTCCCTGCCGAAACCATGTCCCCCAGCAGTGACGTGAATGGTATGGAATACAGAGCTCTGAAAGCTCCACCCCTCATCTCTGTGCCCAGGACGACCTTCAGTGCAGAAACCCGATTGGACTGGATCTCCCTATCCACAACATTCATCCGGGAGATTGGGTCTATCTAAGATCATGGAATGATAAGCCACTGAAATCATGTGGGGAAGGACCATACCAAGTCCTTTTCACCACAGCCTTCAAGGGTTAGTAGCATTTCTTATTGAAGTGATTATTTTTATTGTTGTTTCAATAATATGCAACCAACATTACTGTTAATACTGATTATAATCACAGGGGAACATGGGAATTGCCAGGGGAATTTATGGTCCCAAGCATGCATAGAATGTATTGCATATGGGTAAAACCTTACAAAAGAAAGGCCTTGCAAAATCATGGTTCATGCCTGCTGCTTCAGCTGAGCACAGCTAACAGCTAGCCTGATAAGTTCCCATGAGAAAGGAATTTGTAACAGTGAGAATCAGCCTGCATATAAATCTATTCCTGTGGGAATCAATTTGCACCTGTGAAGAGAAGGACTCTTACCTGTGAGAAATTGTTCTTTACCCATGAGACAAGAATGTAAACATTTTTACAAAAGAAAGTCTTTGACGGACACATACACTAGCAACTACTAAGCAATGAACTGAGTAGCAATAAGTTACTAATCAATTAGAATTAAACATGATGCCTTTAGAAAACCATGTAAATATGAGCTGTGAAGAATAAAGATGGGCTATTGTGGGTGAAGAAACGTGTCTTGGCCATCTCTACTGCAACAGGGATGGACTGGAATTATGGGAAGGATATTGGATACAAATAAAAATAAAAGAAAAGCCCTTACCTTTAACAGCAAATCAGCCTCTCAAAGCACCTCAAGTCTGGGAAATAGGCCTATATGTGATTAAGCAGAGAAACAACAAATACTATTTAACCCATCCTGGTCTCTAAAATACATTGAGCTATCAATGCAACTTAATGTATCTGGAATTAGACCAGACTGCTCTCTGTTTTTAGCAACTTGATATAAAGGATGGCTGGCATCACTGCATAAGAGAACTCCTAGTCCATTGAAAAGAGACCGAAGGGACATAACTGGGATTCGCAACATTGATTCTGAGGTTATAATGAACAAATTGGCCACCATCACTAGTGACTTAAGCTACAGTGTCCTCTATGCTCCTCCCTTCTAGCTCTAGGAACAAATCAATTGCTCACTGGAAATATATTACCAGACTGGGAAGAAATTGATGAAAAGGATCACCAATTAATTGTATACAGCATTGATACATTAGAGAATAATGTATCCCTAGCTCTAAATTGTGTACAAGCTTGGTTATGGGTACAGTCAGTAACAGCTGCCATCATTTGAGAATGGGAAGATGGTACCCTCCCTGTTGAAATTAGAAAAGTAATATGTGATAACACTACTGAATTCAAAAGAAACCTTCAGTCTTGGTGGTGCTTAGCAATTTTACCTGCAATTCTCACAATAATACAGCTACAGCCTTTATATTGACTATGCTTAAAACTAAAGTATATGATATTCATCCTCTTATTGCTTAAGGTGTGATCAATTATGGAACCACATACAATAGAACATAGAGAATAGGCCCATAAAAATAAGGCTAATAAATTCCCATGTGTCCCCAACCTTGGCCAATGTTGTTATTGGCAATGTTATTAGCAACCTTTTGTTGTTGGATTTAAAGTTCTTTGTTTCAGCGAAGACTGAGCCGGTCTTGGGTCGGGCCACTGTTTGTCAGAGCTCAGGAGTCCGTTTTTTTCTTCCCCCATAGGAGCATATTAGCAGGGATCTGAGGCAGCAGCACCAACACTGGCAGAGTCCAGTGGGTGGCAGGAGGAAGCAGTGAGTGGCAGCACTGACCTCACACATGCCAACAGTTCTCATCTGCCACTAGAACTGCTTCTGAAGCTCCTTCCTTCCCAGGAGGGTTTATCCACCATGTTGCTTACATCTCCTGGACTGCATGGTCATCTGCAGAGGGCGCCATCTTAGGGGGAGGGTTTGTCTGCCATTTTATTTTTGTCCTCCCATGTGCGGTTGCCTGCGGCAGTGTCCTGGTTTAGGGCAAATTTGGGAGAAAAAGCCTCCAAAAGGGGATCTGCCCAGAAAACAAACCACGCAGCCCCTCCCCCCAACTGGTTCAGGAAAAAATTCCTCAGAGAGAGGTGGAAAAAACCTGTTTATTTAACAGGCAAAGCACTCCCTCCGCACAAAAGGTGAACAATATCGGATTACAAAACTTATTCACCACTCTGAAGAGATGACAAATTCAGAAAGTCTCTCCTGCAGGGGGTCACTCTGTTGTCAGTCCCTCTGGCACTGGTGAAGGCCGCTGCCCAGAGCAGGCCCGGTGGGTGTGGGCCACAAAGTGCGAGCTCTCGGTGCTTCCCTGGGTCCCCCGTCCAGAGCAGGTTCCAACAGTTCCAAGGAGAGGGAGAGAAAAACAATCCAGAGAAGACTTCTCTGCCTCAGCTAGCTAACACTAACTAAAAAGCAAAGGAGAGCTCTATTCTGCTTTGTCCGTGTCCAGACAACACAGTCCAGGGCAGAGTGTGGAGGAGTGAGTGCAGTCTCTGATAACAAGCTCTGTGCTTCTTCTTCTCCCCGCCTTCGCTCTCGGAATCTGTCTTGAAGGCACAGAATATAATATCCAGCATACACAGAGCAGATGATTGGGGATACAAGCATCACCCTAGGACAGGCAGGCACCATCTTGAGAAAGGAGGGGGTAGTCCACCATTTTGTGTTTCTCTTTGTTCCTGGGGAGTTTGTGATATTTGGCAGTTTTGTATCTAGTGATTATTTACTAGTTTGGGGGTTTTTTTGTCTGCTGCTGTTTGGCTTGTTAGTAAACTGTTATCTTTTCACTTATATCTACTGGTATTCATTTCTCCTTATTGGTGGAAAGGGATTGGTAAAAACTATAAAGTGAGGCAACTCATTCCAGAGTCCACCTCTTAAACTGTCTTTAACCAAGACAAATTTAGAACCCAACTAAAAGGGGATGATAGAGAAAGTTAAAAAATAAATTTTGTCCAAAACATTTGTGTATTGGGTACAGAACTCACTGGCCACCATGCTGCTCAGTCTAATCATGAGAGTGTGGCACCCAAGCTTGTATACTTCTCCATATATATGAGACAATTTGCACTAGATATGGCTCTTTTTTGAATCAGGGACACAAACCAAGATTGCTTTTTTTATATACTCTGTGATATTAGCTTATGTAGAGATAACATCAGAAGCAGCGAGGCTTATATGGGATGTGTATTCATTGATGTTTGCCTGTTCTGGTCTTGGCTGCTACTTCTGGAGGTTTGTTAATAATCACACCCAGCCTGTTTGAGGGAATAGTAGGGAATGATCTTCTCCAGCCTTTTACCTCCTTGTCCTCCT
Source organism: Irena cyanogastra (assembly GCA_013397155.1). Lineage (NCBI taxonomy): Eukaryota > Metazoa > Chordata > Aves > Passeriformes > Irenidae > Irena > Irena cyanogastra. The sequence continues at coordinate 6,675 of VWZV01003371.1, forward strand.
TCAGGTCTGCCACATCATGTTTTGAGAATGTTGAATTCCCTACGGATGTTAAAGACATCATATTTGTGTTACTAGTTCGCCTATGTCTCCCCTGTATGCTCTACAACACATTTAGAATCAGGGCTGAGATTTCCAGGGAGGTTGCCCAGAAATTTGCCTCAGTAGAGGGAAATCCTGAGTGATATGGCATGTGGGAGGATACAGGCCAGGTCCCAAAGAAATACTCTGCCCTAATAGTTTTAAATTTCCCCACTGAACAAATTCAGAACCCAGATAAGGAAGCAGAAAATCTAAAAGAAAATTGCAGTGGCAGCTCCAAAGAGAGGCAGTTCTTGAACTGTGCTGGGCCCTGGCTAATTCTTATTGCCCACTGGTTGTTACTGTGTACAGCAGCAGCTACAGCCAGAGGAGAAGGAGAACAAATTGGCAAACATCCTGGTCACTCAGGCTGCAGTTAAATCAGAAGGGCAGCCTAAGCCAATAACAATTGCCCCTGTCCAGAGGAAAAAGTTAATGACCAAACCCATTTGCCCAGTGGATGACAATGGAGAGGCAGGACCCTCACAGCCAGCAGAGGAATCAGAACTAGAAATAATCACTGAATCTTTGTCCTTAGAAAGTCTCTGCAAACTCAGAAGAGACCTTACCCGATGACCTGATGAGTCCATATTGAGCTGGTTGATCTGAGTCTGGGACACTGCAGGTGATGGTACAATTTTGGACGGTACTGAAACAAGGCACTTGGGATCTCTGTTGCATGATGTGCATATTGACAGGGGATTGCGAGGAGGCCAGAACACCTCAGCCTCTGGATAGAACTCTTAGCAAGTGTAAAAGAGAGATAGCTTTGCCCAGAAAATCTCCATCTGCAGCAAGGCTCTTGGATGATGATGAAGGAACGAACCCAACACTGGCAGAAACTGGCTGTGCTAGAGATCCTTTTCGCAAATGATGACCAAACCACTAAAAGTCCAGATCTGGTAAAATGTACAACACTGATGAGGCTCAAACTTGCTCAACTTGGGACACAAGCGTACTCCTACTTCTTAGTGATGCTGCAATGGAATGAGAGACACCAGAGAGTGGGTGCTATTGTTAGCGGAGGATGAACATACAATCACTCAGAGGCGATTATATGAAGGTGCTTTATTGGGTGCCCGGGGCACGGGGCAGTCCCGAGCCCAAATCAGTGCCCCCGTTACAAAGGTGCTTATGACTTTTATAACATTTGCATTTGATGTATTCCTCCCCTTACTCCGCCCATAACTACCAAACATTGAATCTACTCCTGCCCTAGTTACTAACTCCTGATTTTAGCTAAAACAATACTGTTCCAACCCCCCGTCTCAGTCTACTTAAACTATATACCTTAGATTTGTTACCCAGGTGAAGTCACACTCGAGTCGACTAATACAATGGTTGAACTAACATCCAGTTTCTAAGGCATTCCTGGCCAGCAGTCAATACCTCGTCCAACCGCCCCTTGCAACCCACCACCATTCCTTACTATTCGGAAAGACAATCATTATAATCTTTATACTATAACATAAACTTCTACAAATATAATTTCCCTGATTCTTATTTAAACCATAATCATGTAATACTTATTATTTCATTATAGGTATATTCCTACCTAAACCAACCTTACTTTCCCCTTAGGGAAAGCTAAGTCACACGTGGATTACTTAAAACAATGGAACTAGCATTCCTCTCTGTCCAAGGCTCAGTTGCCCCAGTGTTAAAGTTCTTTCAACCCTTACTATCACTATAACAAGAAGGCTCTGAACAAATGAAGACACTTTCCATGCACTGAAACAAGCCCGTCTTGGCTGTGGAAAGAGACTTTACCGAGCATATGTGGAAATTGGAAGAGAGGATTGAAAAGAGCCTCCAGAAATTCCAGAAGGAGCTTAAAAAAGATTTTCTCCGAGTCTCATCTGTTCAGATCAGAGGCCCTGTTATCAGAAGCAGATGTCCCCCAGCTAGGGAGAGGGGGTACACCCCACAAGCTGACCTGTGGTTCTTCCTGCATGAGCATGGGGAAGATATGAGAAGATGGAATGGAAAACCCACTTCCGTCCTGGCAGCAAAATTGCATAAGCTAAAAGAGGAAACTATTAACAGGGTAAATTCTGCAAGAATTAATGTAGCTCCAGTTTCCTGTGACTCAGCTGCTAGGTACAACAGAAGGGAGGATGACGTATTGTAAGAGCCTGAACGAGAGATGCGGGACTTCAGATGGCTCTTTAAAATGCTGTTTATTGTATCCAAGATGTTACATCAGTCCAGGGTCGTGGGTGACAGAGCCTGTGCCTACAGCTGTCAGCTCCAGCTGCAGACACGCCTGAAAACCCTTTAATTTTGGTTACAATGTATTATATACTTTTCTTTGCTGAGCATCTTAATATATAACAACCAATCTATACCTTTACTATTACCTATAGCCTATCATAACTACTATAATTACCATATTCATGTTACTATTCTCCAATCACCAAAAGTTAGTATNCTTCCATCTCTATTTCTTTCTCAGATTCTACATTCAGAAATCTTTCTGCCAAGCATACATATCTATTAAACTTTCTTGTCAAACTTTCATCCTTCCCAACAATGTCTGATCCCCTTGAACGGAAGTCCAGAATGTATGCTCAGGGAAGAAACAATAGCCAGAACTAGAGAGGCCCTGCCTGTAGCCAGGTAGAGGCCAGGGAAAATTGTGTCTCTTGGATTGTGTGGATCTGATGGCCTGGCACATCAGAACCACAAAAATCTAAAGCTTCAGTTGACACTGGTGCTTAATGTACTCTGATGCCACTGAGACAGGTGGGGCAGAATCTGTTTCCATTGCTGGGGTGACAGGGAGTGGTCTGAGTTGCAAGATGTAGGTGGGGTTGTATATTCTATTATCATCTGTTAGAGGTGGGGCAGTTATCTTCTATTTATTGGGCAGTTTACTTTATCTCTTCCACCAAATCCTCCCTCCAGGGAAATATCTTTTGTTAATGGGCCATTGAGTCTCACTGATAAAATTACATCATCCCATTGTGAGATGCTCCGCCCAGAGGGAGGAGCCAAGCATTCCTACCTGGGTATAATCTGAGCTTTAGAACACTGCAGTCAGCCTTCTCCACTGGATTCCCAGAGGAGCAGCCTTTTCCTACTGGATTCCCAGAGGAAGACCAGGCCCATCTACACCACTGGACCTTCAGAGGAAAACTATACCCTTCTACAGGATCACTGCTTCAACAGAACCACATCTGTCACTCCAGGAGGACTGCAGCCACCATTTAATAGGACTGCTACCACCATCCTGACCTCAAAGGGTGTCAGGTCGTATTCTGACTCGGTCAGTGAGGTTTTTTTGTTTGTTTTTTTGAGGTTTTTTTTTTGTAATATTGCATTTGTGTTTTTAGTTTTTCTAGTAAGGAACTGTTATTCCTATTCCCATATCTTTGCCTGAGAGCTTTTTAATTTCAAAAATTATAATAATTTGGAGGGAAGGGGTTTACATTTTCCATTTCAGGGGAGGGTCCTGCCTTCTATAAGCAGGCACCTGTCTTTTCAAACCAAGACAGGGAGGGTCTCAGCAGTTGACTGTTGGAAGTTGAGGTGAGCTTGACTGGGAAGAAGTGGAAGAAACACCCAATTGAGACTGGTCCACAGTCACCATGTATTCTTGGCATAGATTACCTCAGGAGTGGGTAGTTCAAAGACTGAAAAGAACATGGGTGGGCTTTTGGGATAGCTGCTGTGTAGACAGAAGGTATTAGACAGTTGAACACCCTGCCTGGTCTCTCAGAGGACCCTTCTGCAGTAGGACTCCTGTGGGTCGAAGAGCAACAGGTACCTATTGCCACCACAACAGTGCATCATTAGCAATGGTATGCTGAGACTCCGTGATTCCCATCCATAAGATGATATGTGAACTGGAGAGCCAGGGAATGATCAGTAAGACTCACTCCCCCTTTGATAGCTGTATATAGCCTGTGAGTAAATCTGATGGAGAATAGAGACTGACAGTGGAATTTTGTGGCCTTAATGAAGTCATACCATCACTGCGTGCTGCTGTGCCAGACGTGCTGGAACTTCAGTATGAACTGGAGTACAAGGCAGCAAAATGGTGCGGTTATTGACATTGCCAATGTGTTTTTCTCCATTCCTCTATCAACAGAGTGTAGGCCACTGTTGTCGTTATAATAACAAAAGATACTGACTCAAAGGCTGGGTTTTGCAGAATCTCTCTTATACTACAAGTTTCTTCTTCTTTTTATACACTGTTTCCATCCAAATGGATCTGATTGGTCACTTAATCAATACATTCTATTTGGTTGGTTGGCTAGCTTAACATCTTAGCACAAGAAGATAGAAAGTAAGAGAGAACAGCACCTGCAGGTTGTTTAGACTGGAAGTTATCATTGTTTGGGCTAGGACATTCAGAGTCTCACAAGCAGATTCTGAGAAAGTTGGTTTTCTCACTCTCTGACCAAGGTTGTGGGGACAACAGGCCACAGTGTGCTTTCACCCAGAGGGGTGTGCAGGACACCTGGAAACAACTGCCCCCAAGCGTGGAAGCACAGTCCCGCCATTTGCCATGGACTGATCCAGACTGCACTGAAAAAGGGTAAGGCTCCAGAACACATACAGTACATCAATGACATCATCGTATGGGGAAACATGGCATAGGAGGTATTTGAGAAAGGAGATAAAATAATCCAGATTCTCCTGAAAGTGGGTTTCGTCATTAAACAAAGTAAAGAGACTTGCCCAGGAAATTCAGTTCCTAGGTGTTGTCACATTGCAGCTGATCTGAAGCTGCCCCCTAAACTCAATCAACCTAGAAGAAAACAAGTCCCCAGATAAAGTGGGGATAGGTTGGATTCAAACCTCAGCCAATCCTCTTCTAGCTGAGATGCAGATACACCACTGGCCAGAGAGCTGGGCGGAGAGAGGTCATCCAATCAACTATCTGAGCCTGGGAAATCCAAAGCCCCTATAAAAGGGGCAGCCATATTAAACTCATTGCTGTTTGCTGATGACCCACCAGTGTTGTGTTGTGTGTCTGTCTCCAACCCACA
>VWZV01003377.1:0-12706 GCA_013397155.1 Irena cyanogastra
TGTGTGAATTTGGGAGGGCATCTTCTGAAAACAGCTGACTTGATCAGAAGTTTCAACAGTCTTTGTATAGAGGAAGATGGAGCTAGGAGCTGCAGTCTTGCAAAACAGCTGTGTCTCTCAGGGCCATTTAGCTTTATTTCAGACAATTGAAGATTACACAAATAAACTCTCTTGGTGTTCAGCAAGGATTGGAAAAGAATAGTGAATTCAGATTGATCATGGGCTTCAGTTATTACGAAGTTCCTGATAAGTACTTATGAGAATCATGTCTCAGGCTTACATTTTAGGTTTATTTATTGAAGTGTTGCTCGGTTTGAAGTGCTCAGAATTTGGCATAATAGTTGGGCTGGGAGGGATGGAAGGGGAAATTAAGCATGAAGAAAACAATCTGAAAGAATAAGGACTTTTATGAGAAAAACGTGAAGTATTTGAATGTCTCTGTACCTAAAAGCATGAATCATGGAAAGTAGCCCAGCTCTCAGTAATTACAGGAACAAACAGATTGAAAAGATTTATTTTGCTTGATTATTCTGACGAAATATTGAGGTCCCTTCTGACCTCAGCTGTTCTGTGATCTCTTTGTTTTTTGTTAAATACTTTATGTTTTCTGCTCTTGCAGTTCTTTCTCAGTATCTATTAGTTATGAGTTCTTAGTGTATGCCATAAAGGTCATGCTTATATGTGATGGAATTCAGTGTCTAATGGCTGCTTCAGACACCTCAGCAGTATCTAAAACTGCTTTAGATGTTTTATTTTTTTGTTCTCTGTGTTGGGGTTTGGATTGAGGAAACTGTAACTGTAAATGGTAAAGCTTCAAGCACAGCACACAGAAAATAGTGTCTGTCCTTTACTTTTGTAGAATTTGTTGACAGTAATGAGCATCCTGAATCAGTTCTGCTGGTTTACTGCAGAGCTTAATGAAGCTTCGAAATCCTCTATTTAGAAGCTGAGAACAGAAGGGAAGGGTGTATTCAGGGTAATAGCCTCCACTTAACTAGGTTGCCTAGATAAAGCAGTAAAAATGAAACATGTTAAAGTACTTAAAAAGTAAAAATACTTAAAAGTATTTTGTATGTATATAATAATTTAATAATTAATCAGCCTGAATAGACCTTTTCCTTCTTTTGTTTTCCAACTCAGTAGAGGATCTACAAGTTTTATTATGCTCTTCTGCAGTAAGGAGGCATAGATGCGTATTTAAGAAATGCTCAGAACAACATTCAGTCTTTAGGGTAAAATTAACCATTATATGGTATGTATTACTTACTTAACAGATCATCTCAGTGAAGTTTCTTTGTAGATATACCGGGTGATATTCCTGCTGGTTTTTAATTTTTTTTTTTCTCCTGCCCTAAAAAATTGGGAGACCACAGAATTCTCTTGACCCTGAACTGGCTGCTAAGAGCAAAAAATAAAATTAGGAAAACTAGTTTACAATGAAGTTGTCTTATGATGCTTATTTCTTCCTTTTTTAGTATATCCGTCGGAATCTTCAGTGTGAATTGGGGCAATGTGGATTCAGTTACTGTTTCCCTTTTTATCAGAGCGCAGCACTCTCTAGCCATGTTCTTTTAGATATGCAGAGGTGNTCCGTGCAGTACTGTACTCTCATCTTCTTGACTCAGGCTGAGTTTCTTTTTATTATCTATATATAGGACAAGAGGCATTCTAGCCATCCGTTGCAAATAAGTTGTTAAAATTGTTTTTATCTCTGTCTAGATAATTTTCTCTGACTTATGGAGACAAAAATTAATGGGAAGGAAACAAATATTTTTTATAGAAATTGAAGTATTAACTGTGTCACTGCTAATCATTTTAAATTTAAATATTAGATGTGGCAGATCCTCATCATCTCATGAGCCACTAACTTTTCTAGCTTTAATTTTGGTCCTTTCAGTGCTACTTGGTCATAGAAAATTATGTAAATTGTATGAAATGAATGCTGTGTTAGATTACTTTGAGGCCTTCCTGGATGCCAGAGTACTCATTAATTTTGTTCTGGGCATCTCTCTGTAGAATATTACTCTCTGTCTAGTAACTTTTGTGGCCTTTTTGTAATTGTACCAGGATTTTCTCAGGATAATTAGAAGAATTTTAAGACAAACTTGTTTAGCTACTTTGCGAAAATAAACCTTTGTTTAATTTTTTCTGTTGTGTGAGGAACGTGTGCGAGGTCAGACCTCTGCTCTGAGAAAGCTTTAGGCTCCTGAGTCTGAGCCTGAACACTTCTTCTGTTTGCAATATCAGGTAGAATTCTTGACTGGCAGCTCTCTAAAAGACCATAGTAAATGGTATAGTATATGTATAAGGGTATAGTAAATGTAAAAAAAATTCAAATTATTTTGATCATTCATCTCTTTGATAGTGTGTGCACAAGTTTGTTGCACTTTGTGGTTGAAAAAGTGCCAGTACCATGTACAAAGAAGAGTGGGGTTAACTGAGAAACTATAACAACATATTCATTTATCAATAGAATAAATACGCCAGTTGTTAGTGTGAGAATACCACTAATGTGAATGAAGTAGATGTTTTAAGATGCTTTTAGCTTCTTTGCCTACTTAGGCATTACAGTGGAGGAGAAAAAAATTCTGTAGTGCGGGATTTAATGGCTTTTGATGATGTTTAGATGAGTATGTCAGACTTTCTGGTAAGGGTAGCAAACTGCCACCTTTCAGACTACCAATCTAAGTACAGGTACAGTTATCATTCTTCAATGATTTAAGATAATTTTGTGTTTTAAAAATTTTGGTCTCCTAATTAACGTATTGAGCTATGGCTGTAGTGCAAAGATGGTTTAAATATTGAATAAACACTTTAGTATCTGTGAACAATCCTAGAGCTACATGTAAATGAAAATAACTATATGAGTATGTTTCCATATACGGGAAATGTTCCCACTGAATTTACCTTTTAAAATCATATATTTTTTTCTGAGAGAAAAGGAAGTTGAGTTGCTTTAAGACGTATACATGGTTTGATGTAGTGGAGCATGTACTTGGAGCACTAGAAAAGGAGGAGCAGTGTGGTGGCTAACAGCTGGCCTGAGGGCCTCACAGTCATAGAGAACCCTGATTAGAACTCGACCAGTCTGGGCCAGTAGGGAACCAGTCTAGGCCAGGAGGGACGTGAGCGGCTATTGGCCAGTTAGCCAGGTGGCAACCAAATTCAACCAGTCAGGACCGACCACGCGGACTTTTGAGGACTATATAAAGGGAACTGCACTCAATAAAATTTGCTGCTGCCGTATGAACTTCGAGTGCCGTGCCGTGCCGTGTGTCTTTCTTGACTGCGATAGAGCGCTGGTAGCAATTGCACCTCTGTACAGGAACTGCACCGTGAGTGATGTGCAGTTCTAAAGATCTGGGATCATCCTTGTCCCTGCATACCCTGTCCATAAGTCATGAGACATGGTGACTACTAATTATAGAGCAGGTAGTACCCTTCTCTTGGTTGCAGTCCCAAACTAACTAACAATTAACTGGTTTTCTTCATGATTCACTTGCTGTGCAACCCTGTGGAAGAATATTTTTGCTTGGCAGTTGGTTCACATTTGTTTGCTGTCTTGATGTTTTATACTGCCTCTTCAAATACTTAAATTGATATTAAATTTTAACCTGAAAACCAAGTCAAACATTGAACCAAACATCTGAATACAAATTCCAAATTCAACTTTAATGTTTGGATTTGAGAGTAAAAAGAGGTGAACTTTTAGCTAGAAGCAAATGGTATCTTTTTTCTTCCCTTCACCTTTGCTCCATAATTTTATTTTGCAATGTTTAATTTATCCCTTCCTGTTCTTTCTTGTACTTCCTTCCTCTTTTCTTATGCTCTAAATATTTTTTCTGTTCTTTGCTTTGCATCTGTTAATCTTTGCATTGTCATCGTGCCTTTTCCCCACACTATTGAAAGGAAGGGTTTTTTCTTGGTAAGACTAAGCTATTTTAGTCTCACTTCTTTCTGTTTTGAGGAGTATGAAACTATTTTGAATAAATGAAAGTGATCTAAAAATCATAATGGGTTGTTTTAGTTCTATCTGCAAGTGTCACAAGACTTTATTACAACAGCAATTGCACGTGTGAGGTTGCTGAAGAAAGATGTTCATTATTGCAGCATATTTAAGTCTTAACCCCTATTTTTAGACACCAGTCCTACAGTTAATCGCTGCTTCTTAGAGAAATGAGAATGAACACGCCTTCAGTTTTCACATTAGTTTGCTATGAAATTACTTAGCAGAGATGTTACTGTAGTTGTGATTTACTGGCAAAAAAAAAAAATGTTCAGTGGTCCTCAGACCCCTGCTTCCATGCACTTGATGCTCTTGTCTCAGAGGTGTAGTATAAAACTTTCATGAATATGTGTTTTCTTAAGAATGTTTTGGTTTGGGGTTTTTTTTTTTCGTTTTTGTTAAGCTTTTATTTCATTATCTTTTCAAGTTTATATTTTGAAGTTACGTGATTGACTAAGTGAGTTTTTAAAAGCCTCTGTAAGGCTGAGTTGAGGAATTTAAAGAGTTTTCCAGGTAATAAATGTGTTTACATACCCATATTGTTTTGGAAAATGGTGGGACTTTTTTTAGAATGAAATAAACATGTTCATCTGAACTGGAATTATACAGGGTATTGTATAGATGATAGTATGATTAGTAAACTGCAAATAAAAGTTGATTTATGTATTGTTGATCATGTAACTTTTATATATGCTGAAGGAAGCTAAGAATGGTGTATATGAAAATGCCTTAGTGTTAAATTTCACCTGCCTTGGATTCTCAAGACTGAATAATAAGGTGTCTTAGTTCCTTTGTGAAGCTTTAAGTATCAAAGCTCACTGTTTTTAAAAATTGGAAGCTTTTTATAGGGAAAGCTTTTTTGAATTGCAAATGAAATCTCAAACTAGTAAAATTTTATTGTGTGTTCCTTAGCTGCATTAAAAATTAGCTTTTCTTAAGAAATATAAAAATGTTTTGCTGGGTATGAAACATGGAACTCCAGAAGTTAATATTGCACGGTAGGCTGACTTAAAATACAAGTCCTTTTACCAAAAAATGCTGTGAAGTTGCCTGGGAAATTTCCCTTAATACTTCAGTTTTTATTAACTGAAAGCATGTTTATCTCTTTGTATAGCTAAACTCTTAAAATCTAGAAATGTAATTGTGTGCAAATCTCTTATCAAAAGTTCAAAACTAAAGTAGCAGTTTCCCTTGTAATTTACTGGAATTATATTGTATCTTCTATGTAATTATGTTAATATATTGCATTTTCAGTGCAATTCCATTACAGTCATTTGAATAGAGTTGTAATCTGAAAAGTCCTTGAAAGAAGTTACTGTTTGAGTTCAAGTCTGTTTCAGTGGCTTCAGATCTGCATAATTCTACAAGTCCAACCGAACATTTAGGTTTTCCTTCTGACCTCTTTATACAAATGGTTATGAATAGACTATGGTTATAATTGAAGTAAAAATCACAATATGTAAGGAAATCAGAGTAATATAAATGTGATCTTGCAATCTATATTGATTCTTCATTCCATTGTTGTTCACGTAACTGAAAATATGTATGTACTCTTAGACTTGCATAGTAGCAACCAGTCTAGTCTTTGGAAGACAGAATGCAATGTTAGGTAATGTGATAATTTTGTATTGATATTTTATATATATAATGTAGGTTATGTGTTATTATTTATACTGTGCCCTACTTAATCATTGCATTCTGGAGGTCCTATGACTTCCTGTTTGTTTAGGAAGCCTCCTTACAAATTCTTCCTTGACAAAAGACCTGTCATATCTCTGGCCTGTCAGACCACTATTTCATTACCTGAATATTTTTGTATTCTGTGAGGTAGAAGGGATAAATTAAGTTTCTAAAATTCTCATTCACTTTTAAGAAACTTTGTTGCTGAAAGCAGTGTTGGACACAATGCTGTAAATGCATTGTGTCCAAGACCACACAGAACACACTGTTCTGGTCTAGTGAAAGCAAAGACACCAGCTTTCTGTCTGTTCAGGAATGGGTGCAGTTTGTAATCATTTCTGTAACATGCATCCTGGTTCTATGACCCACTATGTTTCTTACTTGTCTTGTAATCCCCAGCCTGTTCCTTTCCAATGGTTCTTAACACATGAGCATCAAGAGTTTGTTAGGTGTTGAAAAGTGTTTTCTTTCAATGTAACAAGAAAATGTTTCAATAAGTATTTTTAAACAAGAAAATATTTTGAGTATTAGTGGATAGTTTTGTCCTATGGAAGGGTAAGTGTATGAAAATCTTAACCTTTAGACAGACTAGGATATGATAATTCCGTAAGCTATCTTGGTGTCCACTGTTGTTCAAAATGCTACAAGATGCCCTTCCTAGTCTTCAGTTTTTATGGATCTCCTGTAGGCTCTATACTTTCAGAGTCTGCCAGATCCATGCAGATTTTTTTCATGTTCAAGAGAGCATAAAATGGCACTAGAGACTTACACTTAGGCGCTTAGAAATACTCCTTTAATTCTACAGAGATCTCAGAGTCATTACTAGGTTCTATCAGTCCATTCACAGTAGCACAAGTTTTTATCACACAACTGATGATAAATTGCAGCTTACCTAAGAAGGAGTCAGTATACTTTGCTGGCTTAGTACTGGTTTAGTACTTGAAAGGAAACTATTATTTATGGGGTTGAGGATCTGATCCTTTTATTCTTTATCTCTTCAATTACTTTTGGCTTAGTGAGGAAAACTTGTCAAACTTTGCTTGTGCCTTCTAAAGCCTCTCTCCAGCCAGTCTGCAAATTATGTTGGTTACACTTTACTCAAGTGTTTTTATCATGTGAGATTGTGTCTTTTTTTAAGACCACTAACAATTCCTGTCGAATTTTATCTCCACTGACAAACCTGAATCATGTAAAGGATTTGCTTTTGTGGAGAAGATGAATACTTCTACTAGCATGTGTTAACAAGTATGATTGGTTAAGGTCTGCTCTTCTGTCAAAAACTTCTCACAGCTAATCTGCTGAGTAATGACAGGTCTGTTCTGGTGTCCTGAAACTCATCTGTAAAGCATGTGAAAGGATTTAGGTAGGCATGTTCATGTACAGGATCAAAATTTCAGATATACCTTACATAACACATTAATGCTTTAAGTAGAAAACTGTTCACAGATTATCCACAGTTTTCCCTTTTCAAGGAAGCTGTTCTTCATACAGCAGGTGAATATTGATCTTGGTGGGCTAAAGTAGTTTTTGGTATTGCAGTCAGGTTCACCAATAGTGAGTAGTACCAAAATTCTTCTTACTTTCAAAATCTAGCTTATCCAAAACGCGCCTGAGAGCAGTTCTTGGAAATATAAGAAAGGTGTCTGGAAGAGAAAATCTTATTTGCCAAAGATTTTGCTAGAGGCATCAAAAGAAAGCTGTGAGTATATTTCCATATGAAACTGAGGAGAGAAACTGAAATTTGTAACTTCAAATCATTTATACCTAACCAAGGAATACAAATATTTGAATCATTTTTTCAATACGAGATGGAGTTAAGGCTGGCAAAGTTGGAAAATACTGTGTGTTCATGCTTTGGATATCATTGAAGCGTTGTTTTAACTCAGTATGTGGGTGTGTGAAGCTCTGTTTGGAGGTAATTGTAGTATTCACATAATATATGTACAAATGTAGTATTTTACCCTAAAGGGAAGTCACATGCTCAACTTTTATGCCATATTAAATGTAACTTCTACAAAATCTCAGTTAAATGTTAGCTCATTTACTTAGTGATTTTAAAAACAGGCTAATGGAATTTGCTATCAGATTCTTCATTTAAGCTATTAATACTTTATGAAGATGTCCCTGAATTGTATGTCTGGAATAACGTAAAAAAGAATTGTGCATGTTCTTCCACACTAAAATACTCACTTCTCTGCTGTGAATAAATCATAGTAGATGGGGAATGCACAGAGTCTATTTGCAAATCATAGTCTGGAACACTATGGTCTCAGTTTTTAATGATTTTATTTTCCCAAGGTTCTGAACTTTTTAGTCATTTTACAATTTAGAGAAGCTGTTAACTGCACATTTAAATCATGTGCTATTACAAACTGTTAAGTGTATTTAATGTGCTTTAGCTAACAACTGCCACTCTTCTGTTCTGTTCTCCCTTTACCACCTACTGCTTTTGAAAATCCGGTAGTTCTAATGATCCTATGACCACAGGGTGAGATAGATCATTTTACTAATCTTGGTGAAAATAAAACATCCTTTCAAAAAAGCAAACAAAGCAGCAAACTTCTATGGGACTGATTAGTCTTAAATCAGCTGTGAAACTGCGTCTAAAGGGATTGAAATGACGAATCGTTGGAACATTTGAATCTATTCCCAGAACGCTCATGCTCTCTCTCCATTGTCAAAAAGGGTCAGAGGATTGGTTTTATTTCTGATAAAGTTGCTAATATGTACTGGTTATCATCAGTTTGAGTTCCAGTTAGGCATCTGTGAAAGTGAAATTTGAGTGTCATCCATATTTAGCATTTCTTCGAGAATGTGTGAAGAAGCATACTCCGCAGTCTAGTGCAGTGCACTGTAGACAGTGAAGATTGGAGACTGAGTGCGTAGGAAATCACCTGTCAGTTGTTGATTCAATAGTTATTAATTAGTTAAATAGTTAAATTAATAGTTAAAACAGAAAGACTTTCATCGACCGGTATAAGAGTCTTACTTTCAGTCCTCTGCTGTCAGGAAAAATATTAATGTTAATAGTACTTATATCTTCATTATACCCTACTCATGCCTTCTTTTTCTGATTGAAGTTCAAAATGTTGGCCTAATATCAATGTAATGCTACTCTGGTTGCTTGTCTTGTCCAGAACACCATAGGAGTGTTGTTGAGCATGGAGACACTTTCTGAGATCTCTGCACAAGGCTTTCTCGTTTTGTTAGAACCAAGAGGCTTTGCTTGTTCTTGCCCCCCTGAAGCTAGTTATGTGCCACTTCAGAGGAGAATTACTGCTTATCCCAATCTCTTTCTTTAATACAGGCTTCAGTACTTGTTTATCTGGGGACAGAGCAACAATTCAACTAGATGTCTTAAGATGAGGTTTCAGCTTGGTGGTCTGAAGTTTTGGCAGTAATTTATTGTGTCTGAGTTCAGATTCAGGTTTTCTGCCTAGGCTTGAAATGAGTGAAGGGAATCCTCGAACTGTGTTCTATCTAGAAATAAGGTAGGCAGTGATAGCAGAAATTTTAAGAATAACCTAGTGCATGCCAAAACAGACTTGCTTACTCAGGTAAATGCAGACTTCTTAGCTAGCTGGAAGAGGAAGATAAAAGAAATGTTGAAGAGGCAGATGAAATGTTCTATGGGCAGGTGAGAGATGTCTCACAGTAGATAGTCTTCATTCTCAATTTACCAGATGCCTGCTGAAAATACAATATGGTGGAGAGTAACCAGTCAGTCCAGGAGGTTTCTGGAAGATAATGCCCTGACACAGCTGGCCAGGATGTCAAAAAGTAGAGCACCCTACTGGAACTGTTGTTTGTGAAGAGAGAAGAACTGGTGGGTGGTGGAATATGGTGCTTGGAGGCTCTCTGGGCCACTGTGATGACAAAATGACAGAGCTTTTCATTGTCGGGGAAGTAAGAAGGTACTCCAGCAAAACTGCTGGGGGAAATAAAGTATTAAGGATGAGGAGAAGACTGAGGTGCGTTTTTTGAAGCAAAGAAGGCAATAATTGTAATACCAATTGTTCTTGAGGTACCCAACCCCTGATCTATAAGACAGAGAAGAGGAGGAGGAGAATGAAGCCCCCATGATCCACAGGGAAATAGTGTGCTATAACACTTAAACACAAGTCTGTGGAGCACATAGCATCCACCCAAGGGTACTGAAGAAGTGGCCTGAGCCACTTTACATCATTTAGCAACAGTCCTGGTTAATCACAAAGATCCCAGTTCACTGGAGGTTGGCAAATATGACACCCATCTGCACAGAGGGTTCAAGGGAGGATCTGGGGAACTGTCATGCTTGTCAGCTTGACCTCAGTGGTGAGCAAGGATATGGAGCAGGTCATCCTGAGTGATAGTACATGGCACATGCAGGACAACCTGAGGATCAGGCCTTGCCACCATGGGTTTGTGAAAGGCAGGTCCTGCTTGACAAACGTCATCTCCTACTGTAATAGGGTAGCCCACTTAGTAGATGAAGGAATGACTGTGGATGTTGTCAAACTGGACTTTAGTAAAGCCCTTGAAAATGTTTTCCACTGCATTATCTTGGATAAACTGGCAGCCTGTGGCTTGGATGCATGTATGCTTTGCTGGTTAAAAGACTGCTGGATGGCCAAGCCCAGAAAGGAGTGGTGGTGTATGGAGTTATATGCAGCTGGTGGCTGGTCACCAGTGCTGTTCTGTAGGGCTCACTACTGGGGCCAGTTATGTTTAATGCCTTCGCTGATGACCTAAGACAAGGGGATCAAGTGCACCCTCAGTCAGTTTGCAGGTGACACCAAGCTGGGTGGGAGTGCTGATCTGCTGGAGGGCAGGAAGGCTCTGCAGAGGGATCTGGGCAGGCTGGATCATGGGCTGAGGGCAATGGTGTGAGGTTCCACCAGCCCCAGTGCTGGGTCCTGGCCTTCAGTCACAACAACCCCAGGCAGTGCCACAGGCTGGGGCAGAGTGGCTGGAAAGGACCTGGGGGTGCTGGTGACAGCAGCTGAACATGAGCCAGGGTGTGCCCAGGTGGCCAGGAAGGCCAATGGCATCCTGGCCTGGATCAGCAATGGTGTGGCCAGCAGGGCCGGGGCAGGGATTGTCCCCCTGTACTCAGCACTGGTGAGGCCACACCTGGAATCCTGTGTCCAGCTCTGGACCCCTCCTAGAAAAGGCATTGAAGTCTTGGAATGAGTCCAGAGAGAGGCAACAGAGCTGGTGAAGGGTCTGGAGCATGAGTCCTCTGAAGAGTGGCTGGGAGAAAAGGACGCTCAGCAGTGACCTTGTCACTCTGCAGTAACCTGACGGGAAGTTGTAGCCAGGTCTGGGTCAAGCAACATGACGGAGGATTTGGCCTCAAGTTGCACCAGGAGAGATTTGGATTGGGTATTAGAATTTCTTCCTTGAGGGTTGTCAAGCACTGGAATGGGCTGCCTGGGGAAGGGGTAGAGTCACCACCCTTAGAGATATTTAAAGGACTTGTAGACATGGCACTTCAGGACATGGTTTAGTGGTGAACTTGGCAGTGCTGGGTTAACGATTTGACTACATGAGCTGAAGGGTCTTTTCCAACCTAAATGATACTATGGTTTTAAACCTACACTTGTATCTCTTTGGCATTGAATATTGTCAGTAGGTCAGCTTGAGGCTTTAAGGATTTTGAATGATTGAGTGTTTTCACATCGTCTAGTAACTGTTCTCCGTGTGTGGGATGATTAATAGAATTTGAAATAATTCTTGTACACCAAGGAGCTGCAGGTTTTTAACCTAGTCTTTTGACTCTTCTGCATAATACTGTGCTTTCCTATCCATCACAATGTGCAAATCATGCAATATTACATGTCTTCTTTGTATTAGTGGGTCCTTGTGACTACAAATTCTAAATAATTAGTTAATCAACTTGATTTTGATGAATTTCAGTTCATTAAAATAATTTTCCTGGGTATTGTCGTCATCCTTTGTCTGGAACGTAATTATTTCCTACCAGATCTTAGCATATCTGAGAAAAGAGGAATATTCTAAAATTGCAATAAAATACATGATTATGAGAAGATCATATTAATATTTCTGCTGTTGGGGTATGAAGAAAGACCTTAATCAGATGAAAAATAAAAGTATTTTCGTAAGAGGCATATGTTGCTTTTTATTGGAACTCTGCTGTTCCAAGTATGTTCCAAACAAACAATTCTTAAAAAAAAAAAGGAGGTCAGAAATGTGAGAGCTCAGGCTGTTTCTGTGTAACAGTTATTAATGAGTTAAGTACTGTTTCAAACTCAATATTCCTGTTGAATTCAATAGTACTGATCTGCATGTCTGTTAGTAGTCAAGGCAAGGATATTGAAGACTGAATCAATGAAGATTGAATTATCCTCCTCCTGTTAGAGGAAGCTTCTTCAGTGCAGGTTGTGATGCACTGGGATTGGGAGATTTCCTTTCATGTTGCCTGTCCTGTAGGCAAGGGAGAAATTCAGTTACCAGTGGACTTTGTGTAGCAGCCTGAGTTTTTAGTTTAAAATGTGACTGCCACAAAGAATTGCGGGAAGAGAAGTAAGGAAATTACTTCAGTTGCTATTGCATAAAATATCTGAGTTTGCTAGGCATCCTGTAAAACACTGACAGCAAAATTGGTGTCAAGTAATGAAACTTCTCTTCATATTTCTACTTTTTAAAAAACTTTTAGTGTCCTTCCAAATTGTAATAAAAACCAGAATAAAATGACAGTTTTAATTCGTTGTCACTTCTTTCCTATCTCCCCCTGTCCTCCTACCACTACTGAAGACATTTTTATGGATTCTTTCACTACACCTGAATTTTGACCAAGGCATGTAGTCTTGCCAGGTTTTCTGAAGACCTATATCTTATCTTAATTTCTAGTTATTTTCCAGAACTGTCAATTTTGGATCATAGGCTTTAAGCCCAAAAAAGGCCAATATACATACCTAAAATAGGTTGTTGACTAATAGCAAAAATATGTCATTTGTCAGTACAAGTTATTTCTAAGGAAATTTTGCATATATTTTTAATCTGTTTTTTGTGTCAGTG
>VWZV01003379.1:0-15526 GCA_013397155.1 Irena cyanogastra
CTCATAGTAATTCTTGCTTTAAAAAGGAATTTAATACCTATATTTTGTGCTGCTGTAGGCATTTTCCTATTTTAACCTTAGTTTTACATGGTTTTATTTTTCAGACTGGAGAAAAACTTCATGAACTTCATGGGCACACACATAAAATTACAGCTATAGCACCATTTTCTTCATCAGATGTTACTGAAGAAAAAACTGACTTGATTATAACAGCATCAGCTGATAGAACAGTTATTGTATCCTTTGATCTGGAGAGAATTTAAAATTCTGTGGGCTTTTTGTGGTTTTTACTTTTAAAGATAAAATTGACACCGGCTACAACCCATCTCAAAACTTAATGGCTACCAATACCCACTAGATGTAACTGGGTTACACAGGGGTTTCACTAATTCTTATTCACATGTAGATACAATCCTTGCCACAAAAATGAATCTATAATAGGCCTTTGTGAATATATCATTTAGGCCAAATATTGAAAAGACTCTCAGGGTTTAGGAGAAGGAGCCTCTGCATACCTCTTTCCTAATCTGTCATTTAGTTACCAGCACAGCATTTATATTTATGATACATAGAAACCTTTCCTTAATGAATAAAGACAGGTTTGGGACTGCACTAGTGGCAGACAGGTTCAAAAAGTGTCATGTTTCCATTCTACTGTAAAGGTACTGAGGAAACTCTATGAATGTCTGTTGTTTTGTTTTGTACATTAAGCTGTGATGTCTGGCTCATGGTCGTGTGGGCAGGCGTGTTAGAATGAATGGCATTGCTTTATTTAAGAATAGGTACATAATGAGTGGCTGAGAAGTGGGCATAATTCTTAATTTGTTTTTGGAACTCTTAATACCTCAGAGTATCAGAGGTAGTGCTGTGACTTGGTTTTATTACTGTGTTGGAAAAGGCGACCTACAGCATTTAAAGTTTTTGCACTGTTCGTGAAAAATTTAACATGTTAGTGTGTAATTAAATATATATTTCTCAGAGAGCTTGATGCTGTATTTCGTAGTACTTACAGATTTATCTAACTAAAGCTCATGATCATTTAACTGAAAAATTCCCTGAAGAACTTTTGCAGGAGACATATATCTGATTTTTGTTCTGCAGTGTTTGACAGTTCTTCAAAGACTGAATGTATGGTTGTCTGGAGGGAGTGATCTATGTGTTTGGAACCGAAAATTAGATCTCCTGTGTAAGACCAGTCATCTTACTGATGCAGGTAAAAATGGAAATGACTCATTATAGCTGTTAAAGTGCAAGTAAAATGGATCTGTATAATGATGCAAAACCAACTTGGCAAATTCATTTTAATTCTAATGATAACATTATGTATTAGGGCCACTCTTTATTTTTTAAAATGTCAGATTTAATAGTTTCCGAACTAAGGCTGCATTTAATGTTCTGTGCTGTCTGAATTTTAGAATATCTCAGTTCTTGGTAACTGTACGTTATCTTGGAGTACAGGGCTAGAGCTCAGATGCTCAGATTTATGTGTTTGCTGTAACATGTACCAGATCCTTTGACTGACCTTTTGTGTGATTGAGTGGGAGTTTTATTATATTTCTAAGTTAAGCTTTGTAATAGTAGAGCAGTAAAGATTGCTTTTTATTGTTAAGACTCAGTACTTCTGATGTAGAAAATGCATGTTTTGATAGGAATATAATAAACTTAATCAGAAATCAATTAATATAATAAACTTAATCAGAAGTCAATCATGCTTTTCTATTAATAAACTTCTATATTATCTTTCTGTGTCAAGAAAATTGTTCTATGTTATTGCTGTACTTTACCAAGATACTTACAAAGCTTTGAAGCTTTTTCCACATTCAAAGGTGGAAGCAATATTGGCCTTATTTTTGTCATAGAATAAAGCAATGGTAGGCCAAGCCTTCAGAATCCATGAGGATATTAATACTATTTTTGGTTCAGTATGAAATATGCTAAATAAGCATATGGTGCTTAGTATGAAGTGCTATTGAAACTTTTGTACAAGGAGTCAATGGAATGTGTGGCATGGGGCCCTCTCTTTTGTCCTAATCTCTGACTTCCTTTGTGGGGAAAAGAGATTGCTTATTCCTTGGGGAATTTTCCTCTAATGGTGCTTTAGCATAGTGTGGGAAATTCTGTGCAGGATGAAAACAGATGAACAACAAGCTGGGTATTTTAGCATATGCTTTATTCTTCTTCATCTTGCTCTGCACATTATTTTAGAATTGTGCATACTTGAGGTAATATCAGTATACAATAATTTTGATACTGCCTGTATTTAGAGCTGCAATATTGTTGTGGTGTTTTTAATACTGTCCAGCATTGGGTCGTAAATATCTTAATTGTATTTAAAATAAAAAGATCATTTACTTTCAGCTTCACCGCAAGTTTGATGTTCAGAATTCTGCTTGATTGAGGATGAAAACTCCTGGCTTTAACTGTGTTCGAGATACCTGTTCATTTCTGATGCCATTTAACTTTCTCTTCAGGCAATATACTTCTGTTTTGATAAGTGGAAAGAAGATTGTTAAGAACTTTATTAATAATGAATTAGCAATTTGTTGTGTTTTCTTGTGATCAGTTAATATCCTTTCCTCCCTTTTTTCAAAGGCATCGGTGCTTTGGTTGAGTTGCCCAAAAATTGTGTTGCAGCAGCAGTTGGCAAAGAGTTAAGTGAGTATCTTACATTTTCCAGTGTATATGCTCCTCCATAACAGCTGCTTATCGGACATATGTGTGAAGAGCACTCTGCTGGAATTGTATAGGAAAAGTAAATGGTGTTAGGGTGTGGTCAGCAATGTTTTTTTCTTTTACCATTGACAAAGAGGAGGCAATACTACTCTTACTGAAGAATTTTTTAGAAATATGCATGACATGCAAAACAAAACTTTTCTATATTTAGAATCATAGAATCACTAAGATTGGAAAAGACCTCCAAGATCATTGAGTCTAAGCTTTGACCAATCACCACTGTGCCAACTACCACAGAACTAAGTACCATGTCCAGTCATTTCTTGAACACTTTGAGAGATGCTGACTCCACATCCCTGGGCAGCCCATTCCAATGCTTAACTACCCTTTCTGTGGAGAAATTCTTCCTGATGTCCAACCTGAACCTCCCCTTGATGCCACTTCCTTTTTTCCTGTGACTTGGTGCCTGTGACCAGAGGCCAATGCCCGCTTTGCCACGGCCTCCTCTCAGGTTGTTGTAGGAAGTGGTAAGGTCTCCCTTTACTCCATACTAAACAACCCAAGCTCTCTTCTCATAAGACTTGTACTCCAGACCCTTCACCAACTCTGTTGGTGTTCTTTGGACACATTCCAGCACCTCAATATCTTTCTTGTTGTGAGGGACCCAGAACTGAACACAGAACTTGAGGTATCACCTCAAGTGGCTGTTGTGTCCTCATCAGTGTGGAGTACAAGGGGACAATCACTGCCCTGGTCCAAACTATTGCTGATACAGGCCAAGATGCCCCTGGCCTTCTTGCCCACCTTGGCACCCACTCGCTCATGTGGGTCAAGAAGGACCTGTCTTTCTTAAACCCATGCTGTCTGGGCCTGATTCCCTGGTTGTCCTGTCTGCGCTGTGTGATCACACTGAAGATAATTTGTTTCATCACTTTACCTGTCACTGGGGTTAGGCTGAAAGGCCTGTGATTCTCTCGATTCTTCCTACAATGAGTTGTGTAGATGGGCATCACATTGGCCATCCTGGTATAAGAGGACTGATGATAAGTGACAGGGATTGGCTTGGTGAGTTTTTCTGTCAGCTCCCTCAGTGTTAGTGCCTCCTGTCCAGATCTGATTGTGGCAATTGACATTTGTTCTTCTGGAGAAGGTCTGGAATTGCTTACCTGATCTGTCAGATACTCAGATTCTCTAGAGCCTCCTTATCCCGGGATCCGAAGTATGAGGTATTGATGATCTCTAACTATCCAAAGCTATAATGAGTAGCTTTTTTAGTACCCTTGAGATAGAAAAGAAATTCCAAGACTTTTTAAAATAAAGTCTTAATTTCTGGCAATATTGATTGCCTTACTAGAGGATATTGCGTTATTTTTTAATATTTATGTTTCAGATAGATAAGTCCTCAAGAAACATGTTTCACTTTTAGTAATTTATCCATAAAGGCGTCTGATACTTTTCACTTCTGGTGTTGACCAGTTCTCTGAATTTCAGAGTTACTAGGCTGAAGTTTTATCCTATATCTGCTGTCGTCAAGAGGCCTCAATGGTAACACTGAAATAACTGCTTCCTGTTTTTTGATGTTATGAGTGATCATAAGTGGCTCTTATATGGTCTCACTTACAATGTTTAATATGTGTCTCTGAAAATGTTGTTTTATTTAAGCATGGCTCCATCTTATTCCAAGTGAAAAAGCTTATTTAGACAATTTTTCTATCTTTGAAGTAATTTTTAGGTTGAGCACTGCTGACAACGGATCTGAAGGTTGGAATATCCTTGAAGTAAAGCGCCTTGTTGACCATCAGGATAACATTTCGTCATTAGTCAGTGTTAATAGTAAGAGTAATTTTATAATATTACTGGTTTTGTTAGTTGCCAGTGGGATATTTCACCTGTGGAGTTTTTATTTGAACCAAAGTTTTAACTGGAGTGAAACTTGGTACCTAGTGGATATACCTTTTTGTGTAGCTGCAAAGGTAGTGATGACAAAATAGAATTCCTTTGTTTATGGATTAACAATGAAATGAAATCAGGCAAGTTGTAATGTAGAAAAGTCAATGTCATTGATGGAAATGGAACTCCTATTCTTTCTGTTGTGAAAGTTAAAAATGCTACTTTTTTTGTCTTGTTCCTTCTTGTTCTTAAAATGGGATATGCAATGCCACATCCCTTGCGGTTGTAGTCCTAAGGTAACTGAAGATTCTGAGTCTGCAGATGTGAGCCTGCGTATAGATGCATTATAGAGAGAGTCTGGAAGCTAGTACGATCTATGCTGCTCATTGGGGTAATACTGAACTAATACCTGAAATTCTGTCTACTCTGCTGCAAGTATCAGCCCTTTCTACTCTTTTCTTCCTTTTTTTTTTTTATGGAGCACCCCCACAGCCAGGAAAAGGTATTACTGGTGGGATAGAGTGTGTATTTATCCTTGGGTTTATCTGTGTCTGCCTGGCTGGCACAAAGGAGCTTTGTTACAGCTTGTTAGAAAAAGGATAACTTGGATTCTATGGTACATGTTTCTGAGCTTAGCTGTTGCCATTATTTTCTCTTTTTTGATTATGAAAGGCAAGCAGTGCGTGGCTTAAAAAGACAAGACGCTACCTGCATAAAATACTGTTGTAAAAGTTCCTTTCCACGTGTGATAAACAAACTACAGAGCAGCTACTTCAATATTGCCATTAACTCGTTTGTTTAATTTGTGATCAGTATTTCTTTTTATGGTAAAGACATACTTTGTTGTGTCTGGGGGATGCCTATACACCTGCTTCTCTGAGAAATAGAAGGGCTTTTTATGTAGAAATGAAGCTCGAATATTTGTACACGCTTCTGGTGGTGTTCTTTGCCTTTGCAACTCTCTACTGTGCACTGTGGCCAGTGAATGCTCTCCATCCTAATTCTGATTTTACATGAGAGCTTGTCTGAGCTGTGCTAGGTAATTAGATGAGTATTTACTCAAAGGGAGAGGTTTTTGTCAGTCAGTTATGCACTGGACATTCAGCATAGCTTTACATGTAAATAGGCTGTCTTCCCTTTCTAGGGTTGTAACTTCGTGTGAAATTTTTTTTTAGTATAATATGATTTCTCTGTGTTTTTTTCCCCTTCAGATTTGACTTTTGTAACAGGTTCTCACATAGGTGAGTTAATAGTTTGGGATGCACTTGACTGGACAAAGCAGGCATCTGAGTGCAACTTCTGGGACTCCTCTGTCCATCTAGAGGTACAGCCAGAAATAAAGTTATCCCAAAGCCCACATGAAACTTCAGTTCAACACTTAACATCTGACGAGGAGGTAAAAAGCTTCGGAGTAAATTACTTTAAGTAAACTAGGATGATCTTACCACAGAAGAATGAATTTTCAGTTTCCTTGTTTTAATATGAGAGGCTTCTTTTAAAACGTGCACAGCTATTTTATATGGTCAACAGTTTTTATATAAAATACTGGCTGTTGATCTATATGAAAGGTTTAATTTGTTGGTAGTATGGAAAATAACATAATGGATTGTCAAAACAGCGTTTCTTTTTGACAAGATTTATTACTTGTTTACAATACCACTATAGAACAATAAATATGGGTGTATGTTTTGTTGACATGAAACTTTCATATTCCAGATTCTGGAAATACAGTTTTCCTAGTAATGCACTTGTTTGAGCAGTTATAGCTGAGGTTACTGTGAGAATACTATGGGGTACTATTTAAGAGCAGGCATGTGTCTATGCTTAATAGTAAATCAGTATTGCTCTTTCTGTTCAGGTGGACTATACAGAATTGTATACTTAAATATGTTTCCAAGATTCTGTCTACTATACTCATGCTTTAGAGATAAGTTCTTGGTCAGAATACTCAGTTATTGTACAGCAAACACTAAAAATACTCAGGTTGATATTTAATTTTGTGAAAAGTTACCAACTGTTAGTGGCAAAATAAAAGATCTTCCATTGTTGGGGTACAGTGGGATTTTGTTTGGGACACGTAGGTCAGTTTTGGGGAATGATTAAGAAAGAGATTCTTGGAAATGGATTCAGATATATAAGCTATAACAAAATAAAAGCTGTAGAAGAGCCTGAATATAGGGTAAGGACCAAATAGTCACCTGATGCATTTGCCTCTTTCTGAATGGAACTTTCCTAAAACCCTGGAGGGAGAAATATTGTGGGATGTGAGGGGGCTAAAAAAGATGTTGTTGTCTTTAGAGGTGGGATTTCCAGTGGTTTTGTTGTCAGTGCTTATTTTTACAATGAGCCAAAAGTGAGTTTTGTTTAGGATAAGTTCTGTAATTTGGCTTCAAAACACTTTGATTCCATGCTTGAAAGCTACATATGATGTGTTTTAAGGGAGCAGGAAAGAATTTGAGGAAGGTCAGAAATTGTCAAAACATTCAGTATGGAATCTGGGCCTGCTGGAGGCTTTCTTCCATTCATGGAACAGAACTAAATAAATTTCTGTGGTTTTTTTTTTTTTTTTTCATTGTGAGAGTTTTGAATGATGGGAAGAAAAGGTTGTTCTAGTGTTACATACCAAAACAGCAGGGGCTTTTATGGTAATGCTGTCTGTATTGTAAAGCTCTGTAAGGAGCTTAAAGGGTGGTGCAGAAATGTATTTGTATAATACATTATTTTGTTATGTGCTACCTCAAAGCAAAACACGGTTTTTCATGTTAGAAAAACAGAGTAAAATTAATATTTTCTCCGTTTTTCAGACTTGGTAGTTAGATAGTTGGAGAAGATACACTTGTCTAGTTTGGCACTGCGCTTGTAGGCAAAACACGATTCAGAAGCAAATGGGATCGTAAAGGTTTTCAAAACTAGGAAACAGTGCTAAGGAGTGCATCTGCTGTCCTGGTATGTGTGTGTTTAGCTTGCCTGTTAATAGAGGTGTACAATTTATGCTTCATATATTTTATTTTCTTGGATTTTGAGATGACCAGAATATTGCCAGGGCTTGTGAAAAATAAGAATGCTCCATGAAGAGCATCTTTTGCAAAGCTGTAAGACTGTATGGCTCAAGGTGGAAGAGTTATGTGGAAGGCCATTGAATTTGAACCTTATGCAAAACTAGGACTCAGTGGGGTTTTTTTTTGTCTTGATTTGGTTATGGTGCTAACAGAAATCTGTTTAGTTTCAGTGCTCCCACAACAGATACACATAAGGAAAAAAAGAATTAAAAACCTGGACAAAGAATTTTGAACAATTTCAAAACATTGATGAATATAGATAGGAAATTTTAGTCAAAGACCCTAGGTTACAAGTCAAACAAAATATTGACAGGCATGTAGTGTGAATTGTATATGAGATGTTAATGTTCGGGTTGTGTAAATGGAAGCAGGCTGTTCAGGGAAATGTTCCAGCACACCGTCATCTAAACAAGGCCTGTTCAAAGCTGCAAATATGTACTGAATGGAAACATTTTGCATTCCTCTGGTGCTGAATATTAATCGTGTACGTACACAGGATTGTACACTTGTCCTCTTTAAGTTCATCACAAGTCATGAAGTGGTCCAGGTCCAAAGACCTGTAAATTGTTTCTGGTGTCTTAGAGTCATGATGGTTATGAGATGGAATGCCTGCACTCTACTGAAGAAGAGCATTGGATGCAAAATGCAGTATTGCGTAATACTTTACTATGAGAGAGTTCCTCTTCTGTATTCAGTAGAGCCCAAATGCTTGAGCAGGGTCTCTTTACCCATCTCTATCTTCAGTTGAGAATAAACCTTAGTTTTGCTTGATAAAACAAGAGTTTTTCGAAACGTGGGATATTATTTTACTGTAAGAAAATAAGCATTTAATTACAGAAGTGTGTTGAGTGGTTGGTGTCCTTACTTTTTGCTTAGACTGTGAGGAATAGGGTAAAAATAAAGACATTAAATTACTGCATAGAATATAGGATTATATCCCACATTTACTTTTAAAAAATCCATCTCTTTTTATAACTTGCTAATTTTGTATGTTTGGGAAAAAGCAGTAACATGAGGACAGAAGCAAGCTACGTCATAGTATCACTGGAAATCCATTATATGCAAGGTGATCCTTCAGTATCTGTTTCTGTAAGTTGTTCTATTGAATTTTCTTTCCAGTGTGTGTTTGCTGCTGTTGGGAAAGGCATATACGTATATAATCTTCAAATGAAGCGTGTGATTGCTTGCCAGAGAACTGCTCATGACTCTTCTGTGCTGCACATTGAGAAGCTTCCAAACAGGTACAAAACATAGTACATTTTGTTAATGCAGTGAAGGAAACCAAAACTTGAAAGGGTGACTAGACACAGACTGCAAAGCTACTGCGATTGGATTTCCAGGGCAGGGATTTGAGCTTCAGTTTGAGCTGCTTTTATTAGGTAGAGCTTGTCTGATTTTGGAAAATTTGTCACTGTAATTCAGTGGGAAAACCTATATTCCAATATGACTGGTACACAGGCTGAAAATATCTCAGCTATTTTCAAAATCAGATTTGATGAACCACTTTTGTCTTTATTATGAAAACATAGATTAATGGCATTTTACTTCTAGAAGGCAAAGGCATATAGCATATTCAGAATATATTTTTCACAAAATATTTTCTAACACTTGAAATGTTTCAACAAAAATTAATAATTTGTAGGTTTTTTTGTTAGTGCAGAATTTCTAGCTGGTACTTGTTTTGACAGCCAGCTTGGACAAATTGCTACATAACTATGTATGTGTTAATAGTAGTATTAGACCCTGTTATGGTCTTGCTCAATGGGGCAAAATCTGCCAGAAGATAAAAACTGAGGCCTTGGTCTTGTAAGTATCAGCTGAATGTGTTCTAAGCTGTTCTAAATGTGTCACGAAACAGAGTACCTTTCTTTTCATTATTTTTCTGTAAGAAAAAAAATGGTTTTGCTTAATGAAAGTAAGCTTACAGAAACCAATTAGAGGAACTGTGTTTGCTGAGTCTAGATTGGTTGTGTTTTGGTTTACATAGTGGGTGGAGTTGAAAAGGTTTATGCAGTTGAAAAGGTTTATTTTTTTCCATTTCTTCTAAAAGTCTATTATAGTTTGTTCTGCAACTAGTGAATTTTGTTTTCTGTGGAACATCTGCACACCCTGCTGCATTTAAGAGTTCTAGTAAACTTGTGTGGAACCTGAGGCACTTACTGTCTCTTTCATAGAGCCATCACAAGGTGATCTGTACAGGTAAGTATGCGTGCCAGTGTTGCATATCAACTGTTTTTACAGGCAGCTGATCTCCTGTTCAGAAGATGGCAGTGTGCGCATTTGGGAACTCAGAGAAAAGCAGCAGCTGCCAGCTGAACCAGTTCCGACAGGTTTGCTAGTAGTGGGGAGTGAAAGGAACATTTGAAAACCCAGTATTCATCTACAGGAATAGAGGGACTTTCGGGCTTTGTAAAGAGAAATAATGTCTTTTAGTCAGTGTGTTTAAGCAGCTGAATATAGGTGTGGGAGGGAAACTCCAAGATCTGATAAGGGATGATAGAAGGTCCAGCTGAAGCAGTTCTGTGCCATAAAGCTTACTTACAGTTTACAGTTGTATGAGCCGGTTAAAAAAAAAAAAAGACCTGACAAACCTTGATCCTTTCCTCCTTGTACCAAACAGTACTGAATTCTATACCATACAAAAGTAATTAGTTGCAGGACCTTGTGATGAAAGCTTGCAGATAAGCAGCTGGCACAAAAAAAAAGTGTTTTCTACATCTCCTCTTTGAACTTGGAATTATATTGGGACTTAGTTTGAAGCTATATCCAAACTCACATACTAGCATTGAGCACCGCAGTCCTCAGAGCTTGTTGATTGTGTTACAGGAAGCATTGTCCACAATTAAAGACATTCACAGAATGGATAAGGTTGGAGGGTTCTGCAGTGGGTCATGTGGTCCAGCCTCCCTGCTCAAACAGCTTGACCTTGGAGCACATGGCACAGGATTGTGTCCAGATGGTTCTAGAGTATTCCCAGTGAGGGAGACTCCATGACCTCTGGGCAACCTGTTACAGTGTTCAGTCACCCGCACAGTAAAGAAGTTCTTCCTCTTATTCAGGTGGAATTTCTTGTGCATCAGTGTCTGCCCATTGCCTCTTGTCCTACTACTCAGCGCCCCTGAGAAGAGCCTTATCCATTGTCTTGATACCTCCCTTCAGATACTGATAGACATTGATGAGGCCCCCTCTCAAGGCTGATCAGGCCCAGTTTCCTCAGCCTATCCACATGCTCCAGTCCTCTCATAATTTTTGCAGCTTTCTGCTTGACCTGCTTGCTTGTCCAGAACTGGACACAGCTCTCCTGGGGAGACCTTGCTAGAGCTGAGTACAGGGGCAGGATCATCTTCCGTGACCTGCTGGCAATGCTCTTCCTAATGCACCCCAGGATATCATTGGCCTTCTTGGCCACCAGGACANAGGATGTTGTGGGAGACAGTATTGAAATCCCTGCTACAGTCAAGTAGACAATATCCCAATTTCCCCTCATCCATCCAAGTAGTTGTTTCATTGTAGAAGGCAATTAGGTTGGTCAAACATGACTTACCTTTATTGAACCCATGCTGCCTATTCCTGATAATTATCTTGTTTTCCATGTGGACAGAGATGGTCTCCAGAATGAAGTGCTCTGTCACTTTCCCAGGGATTGAGGTGAGGCTGGCTGGCTGGCTGGTAGTTTCCAAGGTCCTCCTTCTTGCCCCTTTTGAAGATCAGAATGACATTTGCTTTCTTCCAGTCCTCAGCACCTCTCCTGATCTCTGTGACCTTTTAAAGATGATCATGAACAGCCTTGCAGTGGTGTCCACCAGCTCTCTGAGCACTTGTGGATGCATCCACTCAGGGCCCATGGACTTGTGAATGCCAGGTTTGCCTAGATGGCTTCTAACCTAATCCTCCTTGACCAAGGGAAAGTCTTCCTTCCAACATTTCTTTACCCTGGTCTCCTGGATCAGAGAATACTGAGGGCTGGTCTTGTCACTGAAGACTGAAGCAAAGTACAGTACCTGACTTCTCTGCATTCTGGTCTACAGGGTCCCTCCCTCCATTTAGTAACAGGCCCACATTATCCTTATTTTTCCTTTTGTTCTTGATGTATTTGAAGAAACCCTTTGTGTTGTCTTTGACATCCTTGGCCAGTTTTAATTCCAGATGGATCTTGGCCTTCCTTGTCTCATTTTTACTTACTCTTGCAGCCTCTATATTCATTTCAAGTGGCCTGACCCTGTTTCCATCTCCTGTGTATTTCCTGCTTATGCTTGAGTAATGACAGTTCCTCTGTAGGAACTTTGACCAAGCTCCCTGGCACAATGGCAGTTGTGGTCTTTGACAGATGCTGTGGACAGTATAATTACTATTAAGGACTAGGAACAGCAACAGACTGTTGCTCTTCTGTAGGAATTCCTTTATTCAAGGTGTGAATAATTTTCCTGATATATCTTGTTTACTTAGCTGTTCATCTCTTGTTGATTACTTTTGAAAATGTATTTTTGCTGCCTGGGCTGATTTGGAAACACTTTTTCAGGAGTATTCCGTCTTCAGCATTGCTAGTGACAAGCTGATCTACATAGTGACAAGCTGTATTTGGTTTCGCATTAGAAATTTATAACTTCTATGAATCAAGATGTTTGGAAAAAACCTTAGAGAGATAATGCTGTTGATTTGCACTCTTTTTATTCTAGGGATCCCCTGAGAAGCTGTTCATCTCACCAGTTTTCTCCCTTGCGCCAGGGCCATAGTTTAGCACAATTCCAGTTTTATGTGCTGATAGGGCTGAGGGAAGGACTGGGAATAAAGTCTGAACTGTGTCAATAGAACCCAACTTTCTTACTTGTGTCAGTACTATTACACAGTTCTGGGGACTGTGGCTGTGTACTTTTGTGCAATCTAAATGGAACATGTAGAGTACTATCTTTACACTCCACATTTGGTGATAGTTTTTGCTGAAGGAAGGAGGCAATGAGCCAGCACTTAGATGTTGTAGTGCAGGACATAGAGAGGAGAGATTGGCACCTCATTTTTGTGCTCTTTGCACAGATAACAATTTAGGAGGGCAGAGCAAAGATAAGCACCTGCATCTACCTTTGCTGTTCGGTTCATTCTTTTAGGAAGTCTTTGTATTTGTTCCTAAATCCGTGTATTGTCTCATCCAAGTGTATAATTCAGCATGTTTTCTAAATTACATTAAGTGGGACAAGTGGCTATGTTTCCTTCTTCCCTCAAGATGAATAATCCAGATGCTAAAGGGCTGCACAGTACAATGCTTCTGTCTTTTTGCCATGCAGAGTATCCTGCTTTAAGATTTTATGTGGCTTTTGTAGTTCTCTCTTTAGCTACAAGAAATAGTATTTGTGATTTTTGCCAAAATAAGAGATTTTTTTTTCCCTCTCTCAGGGTTTTTCAACATGTGGGGATTTGGAAGGGCAAACAAGCAGGCAAACCAAGCTGCTAAGAAGATGCAGGAGAATACACCTGTGTATTTCTTGGAGCTGGTTGGTGATTTGATTGGTCATTCATCAGCTGTGCAGGTAGGTCAGCTTTAGTAAGAATGAGAAAAAGTGAATGTTAGTAAGTAACATGAACTTGACAGTATTTTTTGAGCTGTAGCTTTTGACTGTCTGGCTCTGGAGGCTAGGAGCACATTGTTTGTGTGGTATCTTTAGTACAGTGTGAAAACAGTAATACACACTGACTTAATATTCTAATGACAACTTACTCACTGACGCCTGAGCACTGTGTTTGCACATAAATGCTAGAGATAATAATCTGACAGAGTGTTTGGCTTCATTTATAGACTGCAGACAATACAGCTGGGAACCATGTACATGACCCAGATTTCATCTTAAGTTCACGATCTAAACAAGGGCTGCTCCAAAAAAAAAACCCATACCAAAACACACTGAGTAATTTCTTAGCCCTCTGTGTTGTGAGCATTAAGGAGATCTTTTAACTTAAGCAGTACTACCAGAATTATTCCATGCTTCTGTCTGCCTAAAATAGTGTGTGTTCATTTTAAATGGCATTTTCACTCCACACCTTTCTGTCATGACCTATTGAAGCAACAGAACACTTTGTTACAGTGGACTTCTACATACATTCTTGGCAGGAGCAGAGGGAAGGACAGCTAGAACGGGATGGTGTGGTTCTGAAGTAGCTTTGCTCACAAGCATTCATGAGACAGGCTGGATTTCAGAATTGCTGCTGCTAAAATCTGAAAGCTTTTGTTTAATAGCTGAGGTGAACCTTTCTGCTAAAGGGATTTCTGCAAGGCTCTCTTTCCCTTTCTGCCGTCTTTCTTTTGAAAAACTTTTGGAAGGGGTCTTATTATCCGCTTGCAGGGTTGCTATCTAAGGAAGAGTACATAGTGTGTACTCAGCAAGATACACAAAGAAGGTGAGAGGCATATGTTGGGTCTTGGCTGAGATGCAGATCAAAGAAGTAATGGAGGTGACGGTGGATGTGATTTCCTGCAATGTTCTACATATGGAAAATTTTGGTGTTTTTACAACTCTCGGCAGATGGGAGCTGTTGAGGAAGAAAATGTTGAGTAGTGATGAAATGTGATGGCTAAGATGAGGGTTTGGCAGACTATGTCTGCTGGAACCCTGTAGCACTTAAGTGACCATTCCCAGAGCAGGTAGGCTTTGGCCTGAATGCTTCTCCCTGACAGTTTTAACAAACTGAAGAATCAGCGCATTGTGAGCATGCCATAGTGACATCACTGGTTCCATTGGCTGCTGTGTTGAACTGCAGTTAGTGGTTAATTTTAGGCAGTCTTGTGAAGATCTCAGAAGTCAGGGGTTAACTCATGATTTGTCAGCTCCATTGGCCTTGCAAAATCCTTCCACTGGTGCTGTACTTCCCTCCAGTATTCTGTTTCTTGCTTTTTTGACTTCCTCAGTGTGACTAGGCATATATCTGTCACAGTTGTTCGTTCTTTGATCTTTCCAGGCCTGCTGCTAGTACTCTACTGCGTTGTAGGGAGGAGGGGAGACAGTGTACCCAGTGAACAGAACACTTGTGGCTTCTGTTCCCAGATCAGAGTTCATGCAAGTCATTCACTTTCCTACTGCTGACTTGAAACAAGTTAATTCAGGATTCTGTCCTTTAGCTTCCCTATCTGTAAGGCTTTACTGCTTTTTAGATGGAGATCTTTCAGTATGAAGTGACTGAAGAGTTTGTTTTTGTGTGGTAATTTTGTGGCATCTCTAACACACAGCATGTAATTTTGTATTCCAGTCTATAAGCAGAGCTGTTTCAGATACATGTGTTTGTTTAGTCCAGCTATACACTAAATAAGCAAGTTGACCATCTCATGCAAGCATCATGGTAATAATAGTTGTTTCATTGCAGATGTTCCTGTACTTTGGTGAACTGGGATTGGCTACATGCTCTGCTGACCACCTCATTATTTTGTGGAAGGATGGTGAACGAGAATCTAGCCTCCGCAGTTTAACACTATTTAAAAAATTGGCACAAAACGGTGATTTGTAGCTCAAACTTTAAATTGTTTGAATACAGGCTGTATATATGTAAACTGGCTGTGTTTTAAACATGAGTGTAAAGGTACTGGGAATCTGACTGCTAGTGGGCTTACACTTAATGTCATGTGTTATATTGGAACTTCTCTTAGTTGCTATTCTTCTCAAAGGAGAATTTTGCATTTTGGTATGCTCTGTCAGCAGAAATGGTCTTCTCTTAAAAGACTGAAGGTAATGATGAATCATTAAATAGTTTCTAATATTATTCCAAATGTTTAAAATTATCATGGGTGAATGTCAAAATTAAGAATTGGGAAATATGTTACGGGGATCATAATTAAAGCAGCTGAGGGCATCCACAGTGCTATGTGCAGAAAGAAGGCATGCGAAGAAATCTGCAGCTTCCTGCTTTGCCTAATATATTTCTAG
>VWZV01003379.1:17815-53251 GCA_013397155.1 Irena cyanogastra
AAGTAAATATCTTTATCAGACCTACTCTTAATATTTTACAACTCTGAGATGGCTGTTTTACATCTGTGCACTGACAACAGCATGAAACAAGCAGCTGTTAGGAAACTGGATTAGTCTAGGAGATCTGACACACCTGGCAGATGATGATTAATCTGTGCTGATTTATTCTGCTATTAAAGAGGACCTATATCCACACAAATTGCCTTTTTTTTTGTTTTGTTTGTTTGTTTGTCTGACTGTGGGAAGAAACACAAGATCCTGCAACAAATGTATTGATTCTGTATTAATGGCTTGGCCTCAGTTCTGCTTCACAAGTAGAACTTTATTTTTTTTTTTATGCCTTCCACTGTTGACATTTTGTTCTGTGTGACAGAAGTGTGACAAAAATTATGAATTCAATGTTTTACATCGATGTGGTCTTACAATGTTGCTGTATTTAACAAATTAAATTAACAAAGCTTAAATATTGGGAAATTCTTTTCTCTAATGCAAGCTGCAGTGAGTGTTCAGTTATCAGAATAGTTAAGGTACAACCACCAAGAGCACTAGTGCTAAATAAAGAAATGGTAAAAGCAAACAGTATACAGTATTAAAAAAGAGGCTCAACTTCTCTGAATAAAAATCCACTGGAGAATGTTGCCGTAGATAATAGGAAAGAATGAATAACCATGCTTCACCAGAAACACCATTCTTCGAAAATACATGATGCAGCATTTTAATACACAGCAGCCTGCCTTGGCTATGACAAAAGTAAGGATCTGTTACAATTCTAAAAAAAATATAGCTTCTATACATTCTTTTGCACATACATTTTATGAATGTTGCCTTTTGTTTCAGAACTTGGTACAAAACATACAAAAAAGGTTGGCACATATGTAAGCTACCTGCAGTAAACAGTATTGTCACTATTCTTCCATAGCAGTCTATGCTGTTTACCTTTTTTTTCCCCTTTACCCAGTTTGATTTTTGATACAGCACAGGGTAGGTGGACTGCTTCTTTAACTGCAGGCACAGTTTGACAGTCTTGCTTGCAGCCTGGAATGCACAGTGTTAAAAATCAGCAGTTCTGCTAGTATTTACTTACTGAATAGTCTGAGAATAGTCTAAAATTTAAACTCATGTTCTGCATGTGATTAAAATGAGATGTACAAAAATACGTTTGTGCTTTGAGAGCCTTAATATAAATTTCATATCTTAGAACTAATGAAGAACTACATTTGATTT
Organism: Irena cyanogastra; assembly: GCA_013397155.1. Classification (NCBI taxonomy): domain Eukaryota; kingdom Metazoa; phylum Chordata; class Aves; order Passeriformes; family Irenidae; genus Irena; species Irena cyanogastra. The sequence continues at coordinate 19,040 of VWZV01003379.1, forward strand.
CCAACTGATTTACATATTTCAAAGTACTTTTTACATCACAAAACCAATCAGCATTTTATTAGGAGGATAAAGCAGTACAAATTATAATACTTTTATAAATTATAACCTGGAAACTTTTTTTTAAAAAATGACAGATTCATCCTAGAAGTAGCACAATAAATGAACTTGCCATAAAATTTAGATCAGTTTAATAAAAGTGATGACCACATTTACAAACACCATTTTTATTAAAAAGTATGGTGTTCAAGTGCCACAATAGTTTTTGTGTAAAATTTGGCGAAAACTTGTGTGATGACATCTGCAAGATGGCAGAGAACCATGTGGATGGCACCACCTAGGCAGAACATGCTTATTTTCCTGTATTAGATGATCAATTTTAGAGAACATTGACTCCTTCCAAGATTTTATACGGAAAAGAAAGAACAAGTGGTGCTCTGAGAGAGTCTCTGTAATAAGAAGGTATTCTAAAAGGTGTCATGTTTGGGTTTTTGATGTATCCAATTTATTAAGGTTTACTTGTTTTGCTGTGCATGTTCTCTTTAGAAGTATGGTTCATAGAGCTGAAGAACATTGATAGAAATGGAACAAATTTATGCTAGATAAGTGGGAAGTTTCTATCCTTGTTAGGCTATTCTTACTCTCCTGGTGACTAGATTATCCCTCTCTCTGAAAAACAGTTGTGTGAAGCATTAGTGAATACAGTTGTATCAACTACAAGATTCAACAAGTGCATATTCAGTATTAGAAACTAGTTTCAGAAGTACATTTTCTGCCACAAAATATTATTTCCAAAGAGCACTTAGTAGTCTGTGGTTTATATAGCCTTTAAAAACATTTTTCTGTAGAATTCGTAGAAGCTTAAAAATGAGTAAAATATTTCCTTCTTGTCATGCAGTCTTAATTTCACTGGAAAAGCAACATTAATCCCCTTTGTAGCCAAGAGTTTCTGTAAGTGATTCACAGTGAAACTGGTAGAGCAAGAGGTCTGGTTTTCTTGACTGAGTGTCAGTTGTTGTTTTCTGATGGGAGCCTGAGACTCTTGCACTTCAAATCATCCAGTGTTTTCCAGTGTTTGTAGTTATTAGCCAAGTGTTGCATCAAAACAGGCAGATGTGCAAATGCTGAAAGAACAGGAAAAAGAGTTTTACCATGCTTATAGAATGGGCAGAAGTACAGCCCAGCCTGATCGACAGTTGGCATTCTCCTACTCTCTTTTGTTCTTCCAATTCCTTAAAGTAATACTAAAATGGGAGAGGGCTTTTTTTAGTGTATTTTAAGAAGATCCCTTTCCAAATGCATGGTGACTTCATTAAATTGTGCTAACATGCAGCCATGGGTGGTCTTAGTTTCTCAAGCTCAGAAGAAATACAGTCCTAAAGGAAAAAAATACATAGATGAAAAAAATGCTTAGTTTTAAGCCATTATTCCTTCTCTACATAGATTGCCTGGTAAGTGCACAACTTTATTGTGTGTAGTGAAACAGGCTTCAGTGTCATGATTACACAATATCCTGTGCTGTACTGCTTATATATGGGTACTGCCTCTGAAAAAAGTGGATGCAAGGCCAGTTTGAGATTAGTTGTTTTGGACTGTAGGAATCCGTGTCAGAGCAAGGAAGAAAAATCAGTACTTACCATCCCATGCATCGAACATATCTGTTATAAAATAATCAATGAAGGAAATCTGGGACTTGGGGATGCTGCAGGTGTTTCTGTCAAATACTGGCATTACAACAGGCAGGCCCTGTCTCTTCTCTTCATCAGTCTAAGAAGACAAAACTCCAGTTAGCAACTAGAGCTTTGCTGACTTTCATGTTTTTGTAGCAGACGTCAAGGCATTAGATGAATTGGAGATTCGAGACAAGCCTTAGAACTCCTAAGGTGAACTGCCTTAGTTTCATGTGTGTTATTTTGTCTGGAACAGGAACTGAAATCAACATCTCTTCCTTTTTACTGCAGTCCTGTGATTCCATTTAGCTTCAACAAGACAGAATGCTGTAATCTGGTGATTAGGGTACACCAGCTAAAAATACAGAAAATGGGGTTGCAGAGTCCTTCAGCAGAGAACAGGTTTGATCTCTCGTTTTTCCACATCTATAGTGGGTGTTACAAACCATGTCTTTTAAGTAAGAAGAGACTGTTGCTGGTGCTACTTCCTCTGCTTGTATCAGGTTATAAGATGAGTGGAAGTAAAGGTGTGCCCTTCAACTCTGTGTCCCCAGCTGGAAGAGGACTCACTATTTGTCACACTCACTATGGTGGAGGATCAGAAGACCTCAGCAGCTTCTTAGAATGTAATTTGGAATAACATCCCCTTTTAAGCAGTACAGGCAGCATTTAAAACAGGAATTGGCAGCAGAGGTGAATCAACAAGAGAATAGCTCTCTGCATCTCGCATTGCTGCAAGTAGGCTAGTGCTTAATTTGGGCAGTTTAAAGCTAGTTTATGATACCTTGACTGCTAGAGAGATACAAAATAAGTGATCTTTGATCTTTCTTAGTACATGACAAAATTTATTCACTATGATTAAAATGAAATTCAGACATGTCTCAGGTAGTAGCTACAATTTTCTTTCAGTAGTAACTATCACTGAATTTGAAGGGTAGGCATGCCCACTTTTCTTTCTCTCCACTCACAGCTGTTAGTTCAACATCATTACTGGCAAATAAAGCTAAGATTTTACCAGTTGTTAATTAAAGAGCTAAAAGAGTGTTTCAGGAAGCTGGTTGCATTTCTGTCAGAAAAACTGAAAGTGAATAAAGAAAGCTGAGCTTCCAGTAATATCTGGAGACATCCCACGTGATAAGTATTTACGCAGTTCACATGCCTGCACTGCTTTTCTGCCTACAGTGATAGTAGTTCAGGTTCCATCTTAGAAGAGAAAGGGCGATCCCAGTAGTTCAGCTGAGGAATTGATCTTCACGGAGGGTATTCGGACAAAAAGCTAGAGTGCTGACCATCTTGAATTTCAGCCAGTTAAATAGAGTAGGACTAATCAAATCATTTTGGTCAGATCACAAAAGTGTAAAACCTCCTTTCTACCTTTCTGTACAATGAGCTTCATGATAAGCAAACTAGCTGACTGCTTGGAGTGAATTCTTCTGCATGAAATTGAGGGGCCAGTTCTGACTGCAAACAAAAAGCACACATCTGGACTCTGTGGTGACACCAGGCAGACCCTGTGTGGAACAGCAGATCAGCCAATGTGCACTTCCTTACATAATATAATAGTTAAATCATAAAAATATACGTACCTGTGCAAAGTACTCCTCTGAAATCCTGCCTGCCCATTCGATACATAGCTCTAGGGGGCGACATGGATTTGCTACATCTGCACATTTAATCATCATGCGCTTGATCAGTGTCTGGTTGTCTGGAAAATTCTTTATGTTGGCTGTACATTCAGTGTCGCTGCCTTCGTTCTGTAAAGGAGAGTTGGTTACAGGGGCCAGTGGCAGCATCCCCTGCTAGCAGGAGTGAGGGCATCATTATCAGCTCTACTGGACTTAGGCACTAAGCAGGCACCCAGTCTACTGCTTTACAATTTCATGCAGAACACCAGCAACTTGGAGAAGAAGGTGATATCTCAAGAAGGTGAAGTCTGAGAACTTGAGCCTTGCTAAGTAACTTATGATAACCCAAATACATATTAGAATTGTGGACATTCTCAAAATTAGTATCAAAGTTTGTGAAATAAAGTGCCACAGGCTCTTTATCAGGTAGGATGTTACCTTTTCTGCATCCCAGCCTGGCCCTCTTGGAAGAGGAGCATGATAGGGGATGCATCCACCAACTGTAAGCTCATCAACAATCCTCGAATGTGAATGTTTAAGTGTAGGGGTGGTGATGGTAGGGGACTGCTTCACTTAGGGGAGTTTCTAGAGTTAGATTTTTATTCCTAAATGAGAAACTGAGGCAGGCACAGGGCTGAATTGACTGGCACAACTACTTCTTTTACACACAGAAAAGCAGGTCTCTGACATTCAGTTCCAGAATGTTTCCAAGTAGAACTGCTTTCTTTGTGTCAGATTTTGAACCTTCAACCTGGAATAATCTTTGATCTCAGTTCCCAGTGAGGGTGAAATCTTGCATAATCTATGAGATTAACAGTAGGAAATCACATTAGTGGCAGACTGACTGCAGTAATTCTCTGCTTGCTAGACAGTAAAATCCCAACCTTCTTACTGACTGCTCTGGAGACCAGGTGGAGATGACAAGGTAGTTGTTCCGAGTCTGCTGTGGCATCATATTCTGGATCTTTGAACAGTTTAGAAAGGCACAGGTAAATGATGGAGTAATGAAAGGCCTCCACCTCTGCTCACTTGGCATTAATGCTATTCACAATATATTTGTGGGATTTTGGCTTCCCTTCACTGCTAAATTCAACTCTTGAGTCAAAACCTGAATGTAAGTACTTTTTGCCACTACAACTAAATATCTTTGTGGCTTATGGGGAAATATTTTGCTGTGACTTTTGCCAATTCAGGCATTAATCTTCTAACTTTATGTTTAGTAGTTAATCCTTTTTCAGCATGGGTAGCCCAGCAAAGAGCTGTCAAGTTAACCTTGTACCTTAACTGCTGTTCAAGACCAAAACAAGAGAGAGCCACTGTTAACAGTAAAGAGCAGAAAAACCTAATACTGAGGGAAAACAAGAAGTCTGTAGTGCAAGTGGTTCTGTCCTCCATGTTTATTGTGAGATATGTTCAGCAGCATTTGTGGTTTCCAGCTCATATTGCTGGGAGAGTGGAGCTCAGCAGTCCCTAGAAGCAGGTAATTTCAGATGACAGAATGCTGTCTTTAAAAGTTGTAAAGGGTACCCACGACAGTCTACAGTATAAAGTCCCATTTTGGATAGCTAACAGAAGATACTTCTGTTTGGTTTTAGCATTGCTGACCTTCAGTTTTGTCTGATTTTTTTGCCATGTTTCCAACAAAGCATTATATTCACTAAGGTGCATTAAGATAGTCTTTCGTCAGGTAACACTGCCGTGGAGAACCTGGTCAGGTCCTGGGTGCACAGCCTCGAGAGGCGGCAAGAGAAGGCAAGAGGGGATGGCAAACTCAGAGGCAGCTTATTAAATAAACCCTGGTGGAGCATGAGGGTGTGTAACGGTTACGCAAAAAGGCCTGGACATCTCTTGGTACGATCAGAAGCGGAGAGGTCTCAGGAGGTTATTCCTCAGGGCTTGAAGGCTCCAGATTACACAGAGACAAAACTCTTGAGGAGGTTCTTCAGTTACATCCCTAGGCTCAGACAAATCCCACTGTTTGTAGACAGGACCATAGCAACAGGTGCCAACCTGGCTCCATGCACAGAATTTTCCATGTAAAACAACATCCACCCATATATTTCCTGAATACAAGATGGCTTTGAACACAAGGCTTATAAAATTAAATGTTTAAATGAACTAACAGTAGAAAAGAAAAAAAGCATATTTTTTCACACTTTGATATGTGAGGCCACAAATCTGTTTGTGTCATTTGGGCGTTACCACGATGCAAATTAATGCAAGGTGAATGAAAATGATGCTTAAGGTTGTCTGAGAAGAACCTCACTGAAATGTCTGAAGGCATAAAGTCCTGCAAGCACTTACATGTGGGCTGGTCTGCTCAGATGCCATAGGCTTGTTGATACTGTTCACAAATTTGTTCACATGCTCAAAGTGCTTCGTCATCTCTGTTGCCAAAACCATGTCAATAATGGCCTGTCGCAATGTTCGGTAGCGATTTCTAGGAAAGAAAAAGAGTTCTTGTTCATGAGCTTGTCAGACAGAGCTCTGCTCTTTCCTCGTCCCTGCCCGCACAGTGCTACAAAACACTGCTCAGGGGCTCAGCCACAAAGCTGGCACCTTTGGAGTTAGAAACAGTCTAAGGGTGGAGGAATGGACAAGATCATGCCTCTCCAAGTTCCCCTTGCTCCGTTATTTTTACCTAATGAAAATCCTGTGAAGTCAACAAAAATTTACAACTCAGTTTCATAATGCTGTAAGACTAAGATAACTTCTGCAGGAATGGCACCAATGTGTCCATGTATGTTCCGCTGTATGTTAGTATGTTTGCTTGGAATGCAAATCTCAGCTTTTTCAAAAACAACAGTGTTATAGGAGGTAGACAAATCAATTACCTCTTGTGGGTCAGGCTCTTTTGCTTTCAGAACTCTTTCTCTCTCACCTTGTCCCTAGAAAAGCTGGAGTCGTGCAGTGGGAACTCCTCCTACTTGCATGCCCAGCCAATCACAGGGAGCTTCCAGCTCTCCAAGAGCTTCATGTCCTCTGCTACCACCCTTTTGATTTCATGTGAATGTAGTAGTGCAGGGATGCGTAGGACCTTGTGCAGACACAACATGCAGCATCTAGCTGCTGGTGTGTAAAACATTCCCCAAAAAAGTAGTGCCCAGGTTCCTTCAATGAAAAGGCAGTGAGCCAAGATGCAGCCTTGAGGCCATTAACTGTACCAAGTTAATGTAATCCATAAAAGATTATTAAACATCTCTCTAAGCTTCCAATAATTACAAGTTGGAAGACAGGGCTGGTGAGGGGGAAATGAAAACCTTTTCATAAATCATGTCTACATAGGATTCTAGAAGAGGTTAAATTTTATTATCCGTTTTTAATCTATGTATTCGTGTTTAGAAAGTAGGTTCTCAATTTGCCCCAAACTAAAAATGCCAAATAAGCAGTCCACACATACTCCCCTTGTCCAGCAGACACACCTATCAATATTCTTGAAAATGTTGTATTTGCTGTCTTTTGTTGTAAGCTGAAATGCCAGTGCTGTGTGATGACTCTCTAACACAGCTGTATCATTGTAAAGGACAGCTAATTCACTGCCTGCATTGCACAGGAAAGAGTTGGTCCGTCCAGGATGGTCTACATCATGAATGGTGGCAGCTATTAATGCAGCTATCTCATCTAGATGGTCCAGACTTCCCTACAGGAAGAGAGAAAAATTACAATGTGGCACAGAAATTACAGTAAATATTTTCTGATCACTTCTATCTACCCACAATTACACAATTACACAAATGTAAACTTAAGCAGGGATCCTGCCTCCTTGCAGTCATGTTCCATTCACTCTGGCCACAGATTACCTACCACAAAATTTCCACTTGTACCCTTGTCCAAATAGGCTTTCTTTAATGAAGCTTTTTACACTGCTGTCACCTGAACAGTATCTTTGCTTAGAATTCTTCAGTGAATAGATGACCTAGTGGTTTCCTTCCACTTTGTATGCTTGCCTGAATGCATCTGTATTCACTCTGGTCTTACACATCTTATATATTAGCACAGGATAGGATAGACTGTTTCACTTGAAAGTAACCTACAGTGATCATTGGCCAAACTGCCTGACCACTTCAGAAATGAACAAAAGTTAAAGCATGTTATTATGGGCATTGTCCAAATGCCCCTTAAACACTGACAGGCGTGGGGTATCAACCACCTCTCTGGGAAGCCTGTTCCAGTATTTAACCACTTAGTAAAGAAATGTTTCCTGATGTCCAGTCTGAACCTCCCCTGGCACAGCTTTGAATCTTTCCCACATCTCCTGTTGCTGTGCACCAGGGGGAGTAGCTCACACCCCCCTGTCCATAGCTTTTGTGAAGCTTTATTAAGAACTGTTACCTACAGCCAGTTAATAAGAGATAGAAAACAGCCAGGTTCCCTCCCCACCTCCATCATTGCTACTTAAAAATGTAAATTTGTATAAACAGACTTTAGAGAAACTGTGTGGGCTTGCTTGCATCACAGAAAGGTTTCAAGGACAGAGAGAGTTTATGAAGCCAGGACCATTATTTAAACATCTGACTTCTGGATGACACATAAAATGGCAAACACGCTGAAATACTAGCCCGAAGAACTCCTGTGTGATGGTTCTACCTTAACTCTCTCCTTCCCGAGAAAGAAGGCAGTAGCATGCAGGACATCTGCCGCATGTGTGGAGTTGTGGTATGAGTTGGAGGAATGGTAGTTGGCTTCAATGACCTGCAGCCATGCCCGCAGTGTTGCTTCCGAACAGTTTAAAAATTCAGAGACCCCAAACCGAGCAAAAATTTTTAAGCCCAAATACACTAATGGCCTGAAAAACAACAGAAGAAAAAAGCACTGCTGTAAAATAGGAACTTGTGATGTTCTAAAAGCAATACATTGAACAAAGAAACTAAGACTTTTAAAGTTGAACATTTTAAAATTGCATATCTATAACGTCTAAAAAGCCAGGCCAAGGTTACAAATGATTGCATCTATCATCCTTTCACATGTTAATGTTTTGTAGAAACAGTACAATTCCATTAGAACTTCAACAATTTATGTGGCTTATAAAAAAAAAAATTAAAACCCCTTTTTTTGTGTTTAGTACCTGTCAATCAAACTAAATTCTGCTTATTTTATTCCCGAGGAGAAAAAGCCAGTTTTGGACATGACACGGGCACATGCCAAATGCTAAAAAGTCCTAAGCCAAAAAAAGTCAAATGTTAGTTGTAAAGTGCTCTGTGTGTGTGTGTGTGTTTGTACAATGCTGGGAATCCCATGTGTGAAACAGTAAACAGAGTAAAATGTCTAATCTTTTTGATTCTTAAATCCAAAACCACTCTGGGTTGTCTTTTATTCTGTGTTGCCTGTGAGAGAGTCCTATCCATCAGTTACATTTTCACTCCTGCAAAATGACCTAAAGAGCCTCAGAGCTGAGAAAGCCACAACCAAACCTCAACATTTGCAGATTAAAACCAGGCAAATGCAAATTTCTAAAATGGCCATTTTATGCAAAGAGAATGCATAAAAACAGGTAGTCTGTTTGATTCTTTGCATCTTGGAATGAAAACAACTTTTCTGTTTGGGTGATGTGCTTATTTTTGCAGTCTGCATGAACTCAAAACTACTGACCTCTGTTTTCATTATAAGCTTTAAAATCCCAGCCTGTTGATCCTATCACTTGTTTATCCTCCATCCCATTTTTTAATCCCTATAATCAAAAGCTACAGTTGCCTTAGATCTTCCCAAACTGTGGGATGATTTAGGTGAGGAAGGGGAGATGTTTGCTTTTTCCAGCAGGACCATTTGCACACGAGCAACAAAAAGGGCTGGAGGGCATCCAGCATGTGGCAACATTGGACTATATTGAACAGTCTCACTTGGACAGAGTGGATCTGTATCAAGCAGGAGAGCTCTCACAGATTTGCTGTGTCTTGCTGAAGTTTTTCCAGAGCTACAGCTCCTCAAGGAAATTTCTCTGGGCACCCAGGGAAAGGAGTCCAGTACCTTTTATTTGTAACGGCCTCCAACTCAAAAATATTGAAGTCCCAACTTTCCTCGTTATCTAGGAGCTGTGCAATACAGGGTGGAACATCATTGATGGTGTTTGGCACTGGAACGTGAGTATGGCTCAGGTTCATATCTGTTGAAATGGAATTTGGGAATTAACACATTTCTGGGTTATCCTCTCTACACTACCACAGCCCCTCTTCAGAATTCCATTTAGAAAACAACTCTTTTTCAAGAAAAACAGCTTTTTTTTCCTTACATGAAAGAGTCTGTAAATGCATATAATAGACAGGTTTATTACAGAGCATTTGAACATAAACTGGAAAAATCAGTGAACATTTCTTTGAGGGACAATTTGGTTGTTTGCTAACATTTTGAAATGCATTATTTTAATTATTTGAGCCTGTTTCAACACCAGAATAGAGGCAGCGTAGCACTTGTGCTGCAGTCATTTAGACAACCATTTCCAGAGACATGTATCCCGCTGCAAATTAGCCTGAAGCTGTATGTTAGCGGTATTGAAAAAAGAAGTCACATGTGCAAATGGAAGTTTAAAACTGTGGCTTACTCTTAGAAAACACATACTCATTTCCTGACAGTCTTCTCAAGCCATCCTGAAAAAGAAAGCACGTTTATCTTAGTTTTTTTGCATCACTAGTTGCAAAAACACTACATGCACTTTAGTTACTATTCCTGGGTACTGAAAGAAGTGCTCTTATTGCAGCACTGCAGCACAATCGTGGTTTTAGGGTCTTTCAAAACAAACACGAAAGGATCCCTGGAACACTGGTATGAGATCTCCAGAAAAGATATGAAATACACAGCATATTGCCCTCCTTGACCCTCTCATTGGCACCTGCATCATTCAAATCAGCCATTATAATTTATTTTTGATTTTCTTTATATTATTTTGGTGGAGATGAGTTCAGTGTCTATTAAAAAATGAGTAAATCCATGACAAAATCAAGATAGTCTATCTCTTGCTGCTGTTTAAAGGACCAAAATTAGAACTTGATTAAAGCAACCTCACTGATACACTGGGCCAGCTATAGAGCAATCTCTCCAATCCGATATAAGCTTCCAGAGTTTCTATAAAGTATCTCCTTCAGTATCTTCTGAGAGATTGGATATATTTTCTGGTGGCAAATCTGTTCACTTGTATCTGAGGATGAATGCATGCAGGGGACTGAGATGTGACCATAGCTTACTACATCCTGCATTACTGCTAGTAAAGAGGCCAAAATACTTAACAGAACTGGTGATGAATTGCAAGTCCTCTTCCCATTGCTTGGAAAATTTTAGCACAGTAGAGCAGTGAACTGTGGTGTAGGACACTGGTAGCAGCAGTTTCATCTTTACTAATTTTACTCACGTTCATCAGACCTCCAACAAGATCACTTGTGTGAGGATCTTCATCTTTGGTACCTAGCTGAGGGGAATAAAGTTCTGTTGTCCGCAGGATTTCCAGAACTCTGTCCAAAGCCTCTGCTACTGTGATTGGGCTGTTTTCCTGGGCAGCATTAATTATGTTAATAACCTGAAAGTAGATTAAGGAGGCAGGCAAGGAAAAGTGAATGGCACTTTTTTATTACAACATTTTTATTCTTGTCTTGATTATGCTAATTTTCATCAAATGCAATGTAATTCCCCACAACCTTTGAAGTACAACTCTGAAAATGTAAATTTGTGCTCAGATTTCCTGGTATCCATCTGCTATTTTTAACTGGCAAACTCCCGGGAAGTGGAAGTAGAATGGTGTGAAGTATCTGAAATAGTTGCCAGTGGGTGGACCAAAAACCAGCAATGTCCCAGTCGTTCAGCATATCCAGGTCTGCTCTGAAACAAATTATTCAATCCCTGGAGGAAAACCCAAACAAACAAACTCTTGGATGTCACTCAGATACCCTGGTATTAGATGTAAAGCCTTAGTTTTCTCCATGTAGAAGTGAAGTGCAGAGAGCAGAAATAGCGAGGCTCTGCAAGAAGAGGATGGCTCTTTGAAACCCACGCTGTGCCTCAGCCACAACCTGGGAATGCAGGAATGACTGTTGGTGACTCTGCCAAGAATGACAGGAAGAAAGTCCCAGTGCTGTCTTCTCCAGGAGCAGAGAGTGCTGCACAGCCACTACAAACCTCCCTATGGGTATGATTGAGGATAAGGAAAAGGAAACGAGCCAGTTGCTCTTACAGTCACAGTGGTGCTGGGAAGTAAGAGCTTGATGATAGCAAGAAAAGATAGGGAGAGAGGAAAAAATTACTTGAAAGTGGAAGATACCTGACACCCTGGTGTGTTACAAGTGACTGTGTGACAGCAGAATTTGTGTAACACAGTGAAGAAAGGCTACAGAAAGTGGGGGAGACAAGATGGTGCAGGTGCTCCCTTTTCTGCATGGTATCTTGTAAATATTAATAGTGAGAGCCAAGGTGAAGAGACTGGAAAAACATCCTTCTACTCACACATGACCCAACAGAGCAGTGTCCCCTTCTTGTCAGAAGCCATGCATCTAGCAAGGGCATCCTTCTCCCCTCTTTAATATTCTTCCTTATGACTAGCATTTGGAATGCCATGATGAGATGTAGAAAGTGGTAATGAAAACAAATTACTTGTATTACTCTGTTAAATACAAAGTGCAGGAAGCCTCTGTCTGTCCAGAAACTACGTACTTCCCTATGAGTGCAGCTCAAGACTCTGGAGTTTGTGGAAATGTCAGTGCTCAGGACTCACCTTTGTGATAGGAGCTTCTATTGTCATAGAATGAATCCGTGCCATTGAGGAGTACCGTCGGGTCTGTAAACTTGGTGCTGCCATTAAAGAGCCACAGAGTGTGAATCAGATGACAGCATTTGGAGAGTGCAGAAGGCTGGGGCACAGCACAACGAAATACAGTCTCGTGTGCCATTTCTCCTATATCTCTCCCCCTGCAAGTTCTTCTTGTAGTGTTGTCTGCCTCCTTGGCTGCCACCCCTCCTTTTTGCTGTCAGATTTTCCATCCTTCAGAATGGAGTTGTACTTATACTTCATGCCCTTTGATTGCAATGGATCTCTATCAGACATGGCTCCTGTAAGTCTGTGTGTGTCCCTCATCTTGGTGGTACAGCTGTCCTATGAGAGTCATTCCTGCTCCCCATAAGCAGTGCTTCTCGCACTACACACAGGGGCAGAAAGAAATCTCTGCCACCGTTGTCCCACCCCAGTAAGCAATCACAAATGGTATCAGTAGAAGTACTGCTCTCAAGTAACCAGCAGCAATAGGTTCCTTCATATTAAACATTAATAAACCAAAAACACGTGTTCAGGAGCACAAGCTGCAGTTTTCTAGGAGAGGTGGCACTAGTGCTTCACCACGCACTCTTTTAGCAAGCTGCTTCTATTCCTTGGTACAGTCATTCCTTCTGCCTATGAAGGCATTCAGCACTGTCATGCATTGTACAGCAATGCTGGTACTTAGGCTGGGGCACTGCTTTGCAAATCAGAAAGAAATTTTACAGCAGTTACAAAAAAGGGAGTAATCTCTGTTTAACCAGTTGTGAATCTGTCTGGTTATTCTTTTGTTACTCAGTTTTATTCCCCAAGCCAAGACTATTCTTTCTTTATTTATGAATATATATTCATGTATATTTATAGTATTGTACATACAGTTTGCTTTCTTACCATCACTACTTTGAGATGTTATTGACTTAACATCAACCGAGTCTTTCCTTCTGTTCTTGCACTTGTAAGAACCGGATTCTGTAAGTAGAAAACAAAAGCTTTAAAAATGCATCAAGTAAAACCTCTACAAAATATCCATCTAAAATTTTGGAAATTTAATTAAGTGAACTTAACAATATCACATAAGTGGGGGAAATAATGCAATTTCTGCACCTCAGAACAAGGAACTCAATGTCTATCAATTTAAAGCAACTTGTCTGAAGTCACCAGGAAGGGTGTTTTGCAAGGAAGTCAAGATGCCTTATGGAACAGGAGACTTGCTTCACCTAACTTTAGCTCCCTAAAAGCAGCAGTCTTGCAGGCTGTCATTATCTAAGGTTATCAGAGATCCTGCTTCAGGAGAGACGTCTCAGGCAGGTGGGCTGAACCCCTTGTGCAAATTCGTTTTGCTGTACTCTGACCACTTAACAAGCCTGAGTTTAGCGGCCTAAAACTTTAGCCAATTGAGAAGAGTCTCATCTAATTCTACACTCTTAAAGCCAAAGCATAGTTTAGACTCAGACAGCTTTTGCTCTTTTTTGCAATAATTATTTGTACCCTGTGCTTAAGGAAAATCCAATATGCTAAGAATGATTAAACAATCAATTTAATTCTTCTGAATATTAGCCATGCAACAAACTGTTATTCTTGAAACTGCTGTTTGCTAAAGCCAGAGAAATTATCACACCCAGTCAAATTCAAAAGCTGTTTGAAATGACAGGAGAGTCTAAAAAAAAAATCTGGTAAAATTTCATTTTTCTCTAAAACATTGAAGTCTGCACTATCCGTTTTGTTTCAAAACAGCAACAATGCATCTATTCACCTCTTTCTAAGAGTCTCTATAGTACCTGTTTCCAAGGTATCCAAAATACCACTCAAGGGTCAGAGACCCTAGCAGGCTTTCAAAAGCAGATAAAACCATTTGAAGAATCAGAAGTATCGTGACTTTGATGTTCTTAACATAAAGACCAGTTTTCATGATAATGTCACAAGACAGGATGTATGCAGCCTCTCTTTAGCAAAATAAAATGTTAACATACAATTCTCTAGAATTAAAAGTTCATCTATCCTGAAAATTACTGAAATAGTTTCTGTCTTAATTCTGTTTTCCTACCACAGACTTAAAAGACAGTTTGGGTCTTCTTTGGTGTAGTCGTAGCTGGAGAAATTGAAAGCATTTTCCTCTGTTGCCACCTAAGAGTAGGGCATATCTAATGCACATGAAACAATTTTATTTACTTATTTATTTAACAGTATTCCTCTTACAAACCCCATTCTTGCACTAACATTTGGATGAGTTTATCATAAGGCCCTTGAGTGGGAGCAAGCGTTTACACATAAACATAACTGTGAGTGGCTATAGCTGACAAAACAACTCCCCTTGTGTTAAATACCAACTAGCAAGTCAGATACTTTGCTAGTGCCACCCAAAGAGTCACAGGTGCGTAAAAGCTACTATGCCGTACTACGGTTTCATCTATAAATATTTAAATGCCTACGTAAAAATTTTTTCTTCACCTGGTAAGCAGAAAATCTTATAATCCAGGTTGTTACGAAGCTCACACCATGATGAACAGCATGGTACACATGGTTTACTCTTCTGTGCTCATCATATATTGGTATATGCCCATGGCTCTGAAAGTTTATTCTTGGAGCACAGCCATGGACTGCAGGGAGGGATAACCTACATCACATGGTCTGAGACTGCCTACTTTCACTGCACTGTAGTTATCAATGTGGTGTCATAGGATGAGGCTTCCCAGCCTTGCTGAAATCTGTCACAATAATGAGCAAACCTAAAACATTAGTAAGCTAATATAAATGTGTTAATTAGTAACAAGTGTCCTCCTTAATTTATGGGCTTCCTCAGCTTCCTGTTTGCAGGAAAGAAACAGAAGAAAATCTGCTTTTATTACAGGGATGCAGGAGCAAATGGTTTAACATACTGTGGATCAGTTCTGGCAGCAGCAATCGGAATGAGAGCAGCCAATTTCATATTGTCTCTTCTTCCCCCTGCCCATTGTTATTTGGCATCACAAAGCTCTCAGATGTTTTTATTTATTCTTAGGGTCCTTGAAAGAGCAGGGGATGTCAAGCAGTCATGTTCTGTGCTCTTAGTATGTTATATCCTCCTCCCATATGAAAAGCAGAAGCTGCCTGAAGTTGCACAGCAACATTGTCTCACCTTTCATAGCAAGAAAGGTTTCAGGTGCCAGAAGGTAATAAGGCATGAGAACCTTTCACTCATAAGACATCATTCTGGCTGATACCACTGGAGTCACAAGCTTAAAACTGGCCTTAAGTACCTCCTTTTTCAGGGAAAAGTGGTATTCCAAACACTACATAGCATTGGAGGAAGGGATTATTCCTTTATGCTCCACACTTTTAGTGAAAAGCTGTCTGCGAAAGTCAAGGAAGGCTGGAGTGTGCTGTCTGTGAGTAAGCAAACCTACCTGAGACACAAGACAAGGGTTGCAGACTTGCTGCAGCAACTCAGTGCTGACTGGAACTGAGGTGCTCAGGCCTGGATACCTCAGAGACAACTGTCCATAGCCTGTGCTGGGGCCAAACCAATGGCCTGCTGAGAAGTCCTGAACTTGGAAACACTGTGACAGGTGTGCTGGCACAAATCAGCACATTCCACATTTCAAACACAAAGAGGTGCCAAAGTACACCAGCCACAGGATCAAACACAGTGTTTTAATACAACAGAGCAATGCATCTGAACTTCAAATGCATGGCAAGAAGTCTGCACAGGAGATTCAATTATTGATGATTACAAGTCCAATTCATGGTCTTGTATCAGAGGCAGCTGGCATCTGTCCTTGGCCATCAGCTCTGACCACTGACCAGACAGGGAGAAGATACAACAATTCATACCAGCAGAGAATCCCAACACAACTTCCAGCACAGCAGAATGTAGAGGTAAATGGTAATGTTCTAACCTGACTGGGAATTATCTCCTGTGTACTTATCCTCACGGTGACTCTTGTAGAGCTGGAGATAAGAGTAAAATATATATGTAAGAAAAAAAAAGAATACAAAAAAATTTTAAACAGGCTGCATTCAACACTGTCCATATCCAGCATTTTCCATTCAGCTATTTTAAAAAATTTGTTTGGCAAGGACACTTCTTCAGGTGTAATTAGATGTAGAGAAATAATATGAAAGCAAACAAATACGCCATGCAGAAAATCACAGATACAAGTGCTTCTATGTACTGAATTCCTGTTTAATGCCTGTATTTACAAGAGAACTGATACTCATTTAGGTAGTGTTTTAAATGCAAATTGCATATAAACCCAAAAGAATAAAATTTAAAAAACCCCTACATTATTTTTTGTGCTTTAAAAATAATTTTCTTAGGACTATTGAAGCTAATTTTGAATGTATTCTTTTACAGGTAACTGATAAACTGGACTTTAAAAACTCAGTTATAAAAACTACTCTGCAGGAAATAAGGGGTAGAGGTAGGTGTCGTTCGTCAGACCTTTATTTCCAAGTAGGTTTTAATCATTCTCATGAATGAAAAATTAAACACAAAATCGTAATTCTTTGTGCTTCTGAAACATCTTAGGTAGCTCCAACAGTAGGTATTTCAAGCTTTATTAGAATTTAGATAGGCTATTTCCATATATTAAAATTTACAGCTATTTCTTGGTCTGCAGTAACACAAATTAAATGTTCCTCTGCTTTTTCATTCTTCTGAAAACCAAAAGTACTATCCAGTTCATGACAGTTTAATTCCTGCTAATCACCTCATTCCTTTCCTTTGTTATGTGATTAGAAGGAAGTATTTTGGTGTTGATAGGAAAACTGACCAAAAATGGCAGTTCTTCAACTTATCCCTGAAAATTGGTATGTGATGTATTTAAATTGGTGTATGATGTATAGCTAATGGAGTCACAGAGAAAGACTAGAAATAATGCTTACTAGGAATAATGCTTACTTTTTTTACTGTAGTCACTAGTCATCTCTTACTTCAGATGAATAATTGTCAGTGCTTGACACTGTAATTACACATTACTCAGTACGCCTAATATTTAGGAGTCCATTACTGTCATATGGTGACTGGTTCCTCTGACCAAATCCATCACCTTCCTGTAGCAAAGTACTAGATTGCATGGAAGCATAAAATCCATAGTTGCATCCTGTCAGTTAAAAGGAGAGTACAACAAGGTTGTACTTGTGTGCTCTTAGTGTCTGTGTCAGTTTGTGACACTGCATGCTGCAGGGTCCTCATGGGGAAAGGAAAGGCATGATAGAAATTCTCATTTCTGTCATTCTTGCACACCTTTCCTTTCTTCCTTTCTGCTGTGGGGAAAGGGGAGGCAGAGGGTGAAAGGAGAAGAAAATGGAAAGGAATAAAACCCCACAAAATTTAGTCATGGCTTTTTGTAATGAATTAAAAAAACAAGACAGGGAAACCCTTTGTTCATGCTCCATATAAATCTTGTTCAGGGGAGTGTAAGAACTGACTCTTCATCCAAAAAAATTTTAAAAGCTTGAACACCTCTCTTGTAACCATGTAGAAGCTCTCAGAGAAATAATCTCATCCAAACAGAGTAAGGTTAAGGAAATCTCATCAAATATGGTACAGTGACACAAGGCATGTGAACTGCTTGTTCTGGCCTCATCCTGGAGCTTCTCTCAAAGCCAATGGATATATCTTTGTCTACTGCACAACTGGCAGAAACATAGGCACAGTCCTCCAAGTGCTTTACTAAAAAAATAAACCGCATTTCTTTTCTGAATACTTCTCTTCCCCTTCGGCAGGCATGTCCTGAAAGAGCCATGTAAGGTAAGTTATGAGGGCAGTTACACAGTTAATCTTGGGTCAATATGTTCTTGAAAGAAACAACACCTCTCTTGTAAATTTATGAATGTGAAAACACTGGACTCTATCCTGCCAGGTCTCAAATTGACAATGGCAGCATTAATAATTACCTAGGCTCAACACACAGGAATAGTCACATGAAAGTCAATCCCCATTCATAAATCTTCACTGTAAGAATGCTTAATGCTCTTTTAGATATTTTTTCCATGCATAAATTTGACATGCTAGGTTTTCCTGTGTGATAAATCTGGCATGGAAATACATGAAGGTTCCAGTAGTCTCTGATATCCCTTACAGAGGATGCTGGTACTGGCAAAAAAGCACATATACTTTTTTTAGGGTGAAACAATGTATAATGATGTAAGGATGTTTTGAAGTCAACATATACTGTCTGAATGCTGAGATCAAGCTGTTTAAAATTACATTGATTCAGTGAAAAATTAGACATTTGCATTCAAAATTTGAATTATGACAGCTTTTACTGCTTTGTAACTTAAGTAAATATTTCATTTGATTTCCTTTTTTCCTTCCATAAAGATTTATCTGTGGTTTGAAAAGGAACCTAATTTTTTTAGTGTAAGGAAAAGTTCTACTGCTGCAAGTATTAAGGCATGGGTATTAGGAAAACTGCATTGTCCAGGATCTCCTACAGGCATGAGGGATTTCCATGACAGAAGTGAAACAGAACTATTACATAGTCCTGTCAAATACACTTTGTTTTTTCCCCAAGGGACCTTATCACAGACCATACTTTCTGTTAGGCTGCAATCTTTAACCTTTGTGGCAGATGTCTGTATCTCTGGAGAACCTTTTGGAGGCCATATTCCCTGGGATCACCAAATGTGTAAATCTTACCAGGTCTATAGTGCTTAATTTACCAGTAGTTTCTCAGGAACCAGTACTAAAAAGACAGGAATGGGAGATTCTTTCCAGCAGTACAGGAGAATATGAATGTTGCCTTGGACCAAGTCCCTGTTTTTTAATTTCTATTTTTCTCACTAACAAGGAGAGACTTATGGGGCACGTGAAGTTCAAGGGCAGCTTGGGCTGAAGCAATCGTGAAATGGAGGAGTACAAGATCCTCAAGGCATTGATGAAGGCACACTGTAAGCTCACTGCCGTGGACCTCAGGAGAGCAGACTTGGGCCTCTTCAGGAAACTTCTTGGTAGGATGCCATGGAATAAAGCCCTGGAGGAAAGATGGGCCCAAGAAACCTGGTTAATATTCAAGGATCACCTCTTCGAAGTTCAGGAGTGATGCTTCTCAACAAAGAGACGTCAGGCAGAAATACCAGGAGGCCTGTGTGGATGAACAAAGAACTTGTTGATAAACAAAAGAAGGAAGCCTACAGAGAGTGGAAACAAGGACTAGTAGCCTGGGAGTAATACGGAGAATGTCTGAAGAGCCAAGGGTCATATTAGGGAAGCTAAAGCCTGATATAATTAAATCTGGCCAGGGACATAAAGGACAACAAGAAAAGCTTCTATAGGTTCCTTGGTGAATTAAAGAAAGATTAGGGAAAATGTGGTCCCTCTCTGGAAGGAAACAGGAGATGTGCTTACCTGGGACACATAGAAGGCTCTGGTACTCTCTGACTTCTTTGCCTTGGTCTTCACTGGCAAGTGTTCCAGCCACATACACTGCCCTAGTCACAGAAAGTAAAGGCAGGGACTGGGAAAACGAAAACCACTCTAGGAGAAGATCAGGTATGGGAACATCCAAGGAACTTGAAAGTGCATAAGATCACAGGACCTGATAAGCATTTTTGAGTCCTGAAGGAGTTGGTGGAGGAAGTGGCTGAGCTGCTATCCATCAGATTTGAGAAGTCATGGCAGTCCATGGCAGTGACTGGAAATGGGGAAACTTACTTAACTGTCAAAAGATTTTCTGAGGATTAAAAAAGAAAAAGGAAAACCCAGGGAATGACAGGCCAGTCTCATCTCTGTGCCCTGCAATTCATGGAGCAGATTCTCCTGGAAACTATGCTAAGGCATATGGAAGATAAGGAGATAATTGCTGACAACAAGCACATCTTCACTAAGGGCAAATCATGCTGGACATATTTTGTTGGCCTCCTATGATGGGTGGATAAGGGAATGTCATCTAACTGGACCTGTGCAAAGCATTTCATAGTTCCATGCGCACCCTTGACTCTACAGTGGAGAGACCTGGATTTGACAGGTGGAACACTCAGTGGATAAGGAATTGCCTGAAGGGTCCTGCTCAAAGAGTTGTGGCCAATGGCCAGGAGCCTGTGTGGAGAGGAATGACGAGTGGTGCTCCTCAGGGGTCTGCACCAGGGCCAGTGTTACACAACATCTTTGTCAGGGACACAGACAGTGGGATCAGGTGCCACCATCAGCAGGCTGGCTGATGACACCAAGCTTCGTGGTGTCACAACTGCTTTGAGGGGCCACAACACACTGGAGTGGCCTCCAGCACAAGACATGAACCTGCTGGAGCAGATGCAGAGAAGGGCCACAGAATTGACCAGAGAGCTGTAGCACCTCTCTTATGTGAAAAGGATGAAAGAGTTGGGGTTGTTCAGTTTGCAGAAGAGAAGATTCTGGGAGGTCTTTTAGCAGCTTCCAATTACTAAAGGGGCCTACAAGAAAAGAAGAGGAAATTTTACAAGGGTGTATAGTGATAGGACAAGGGGCAATGGTTTTAAACTGAAAGAGAGTAGGTTTCAAGTAGCTATCAGGAAGAAATTCTTTACTGTGAGGGTGGTGAAACACTGGAACAGGTTCCCCAGAGGAGTTATGAATGCCCTGTCTCTGGAAATTCAAGGCCAAGTTGCGTGGGGCTTTGAACAGCCTAGTCTAGTGGAAGGTGATCCTTCCTGTGACAAGGGAGTTGGAACAAGGTGATCTTTAAGGTGCTTTTCCAGTCAAATCAATCTATGATTCTTACTGGTTTAAGCAGTCCAATCTACAGGGCAAAGAAGAACAAAAGAAAATTACCTTTTTCTTATATTCCTACTGCTGTTTTTTACATATGGGTACAAGTTTGTAATACTTATTATCTTGCATTAAAAATATCATATATACACATCCCTGTACCAGTCTTTCAGCTGTTTGTATAATATAGAAAAAGCCATTAGATTATGTCTTACTTTCACATCAACACCAAAGCAACTGTAAATGAAACAACAGTTATGAGGTTTAAACAATTAATTAAAAATACATATAACTTTATCACTGTTTTTATTATAAAACTCTGTTGCATTCTAGCCTGAGCATTTCAAAACATCCTGTAACTGATACTTTGCTGCTAATACTAAAATATATGTTTTAGTTCAAAGATGAAGTCTTATTTTTCAATGATAGAAATGCAAAGTTCTTCCAAGAATTATTCAGGGTTCTCCTTGACTTGCTACTACCTACCTCCACAAAAACTTGGGCAAGGAGGTTGGTTTCCACAGTCAAATGTTACCACCTATGAAATTCTTTTAGAAATGTTTTTTCCAATAATTTTCCAACAATTTCCAACAATATTCAATATTGTTCTACTCAAGAAGGAACAACTAAACATACTAGTGATTTTCTAAATACTTTCCCTGCCTAAGTGTCTTTACCCATGTCATAGATAAAAGCACATACAATTCTAAATAAAACAAGATCATAACCCATTCCCTAAAGGACAGGGAAAGATACTGTATTTACAGCGCACGTGCTTGGTTTAAAATGTTTCCAGCCACTTCCTATGCTTCCCACTTTCTATTTCACCCTAGTGACCACATGCCAAAGACACGCTTCACTCCTTTGCTTACAAAAGTCCAGACTTCGTTAGTCTACATGGCACTTACTAGAGTATTTTTGGGGCAAAGTATGTGATATGATCATTTGCCTCAGACACTGTCTTAGGGAGGAAGCCAGGAGAGGATGACAGCAAACAGCTCGCCACACCAGCAGGTTTGTTGCAGGAGCAGCTGGTGTGGATTTGTGTCTGGACTGCAGGGACCCAGCTCTGCCACTACTGCTGATTTACTTGGGTCATGGCCTGAGTTGCACCCTTCCACAGCACCTGTTCTGGCACGTGTGTGAAGTCTCAAGGCCAGCACGGGGGCTACACTTTGTATTAGTACCACACGTTGTCAAACCTTGTGTCCACTGAGCATACGTCATTAGTTGGTGTAGGTACACCAGAAGAGACAGGCAAGAACAGCTCTACGAAACAGGCCTTGAACCCCCTCTGAACTGTGGTCTCTATTGCTCCACAACATCATGAACTCAACTGTCATATCCATGCTTTGGAAAATGAAAGACAGTCTTCCTCTGCCCAGGAGTCCTACAAATAGAGACGTATGCAATTGTTCAAGTTTTCTTGCTTGCTCCAACAATCAGTGAGAATCTCATTGACAATATAGATCACATCTTCTTGGAAAAAATTTTAAGCCAAAAAATATCAGTTCACTAAAAGCTATGAAAATTATCACATGAAAGAAATACAATACCTGTTTGTCGTTTTCATTGGTACAATGCAGTCTTTTGAGGGACACAAAGTGTCTTATTTTCCTAGCAACAGAAATTATCATTTGTTACCGTATCAAATTGTAAAGACAGAAGTGAAGTGATACATTACTATTTTCTAAAGGAAACATCTCCAACTCCTCAGATACCAAGCCCAACACCAGCAAGACAACTGGGTGACGAGCACTCCTTCAGCATAACACTGACGTTTTTGTTGTGGGACACCTGATCCTTCTGTTGGTCCAGGAATTCTCCTGCACATCTGGGAGCTGAATTTGGCAGTCTGTCCGTCCTAAACTGCGAGGGTGGGAACACGTGCAAGCACCCACACAAACACGGGGGTTGCCCAGTTGGTAAATATATGGAGGGTCATGTCAAACTTCCAGATGCCGAGAGCAGAGAGAAGGCCCTAAAACCCAGAAAGCAATTACATTCTGGATGAGTTAGTTACCCTCCTTGACCGACCACAGGTGTTATCTTCACATGCTGCTGGATACTGTCTCCTGATTTCCTTCTTGCGTAGTAAACTCCTTGCCATTCCTAAAGACACACACAAAATAGAGACAGCACCTGAGCATACACAGCTTGCAGGTAAATGTTTGTTTATTACTGCATAGTCCTTATGTACTAAATTATTTTTTTTATTTAATGGTTGTTGTCCTGAGTTGTAAGATATGTGTGTATTCTATTTGCTGTCTGTTAGAGGTGTGACTGTTATCTTCTGTTAATTGGGCATTTTTTCTTTCTCTCTCCCACAAACCAATCCTCCCTCCAGGAGATGTCTTCTGTTAATGGGCCATTGAGTGTCACTGCATGACTGACAAAATTACATCATCCCATTGGGAGATGCTCCACCCAGGGGGAGGAGCCAAGCATTCCTACGTGGATATAATCTGAGGTTTGGAACATCACAGTCACTCTTTTCCCACTGGAT
Source organism: Irena cyanogastra (assembly GCA_013397155.1). Lineage (NCBI taxonomy): Eukaryota > Metazoa > Chordata > Aves > Passeriformes > Irenidae > Irena > Irena cyanogastra. The sequence continues at coordinate 42,234 of VWZV01003379.1, forward strand.
TCCCAGAGGAGCAGCCTTCTTCTCCACTGGATTCCCAGAGGAAGACCAGATCCACCTACACCATCACTGGACCTTCAGAGGAAAACTACCCCCCTTTTACAGGATCACTGCTTCAACAGAACCACACCTGTCACTGCAGGAGCACTGCAGCCCCCATTTAATGGGACTGCTGCCAACACCCTGACCCACAGAGTGTCAGGTCGTATTCTGACTCTGTGTCAGTGTTTTGGGTTTTTTTGTTTGTACTATTGCATTTTTATTTTTAGTTCTCCTAGTAAAGAACTGTTATTTCTATTCACATATCTTTGCCTGAGAGCCTTCTAATTTCAAAATTATAATAATTTGGAGTGAGAGGGTTTAAATTTTCTATTTCAGGGGAGGCTCAGTTGTCTTTTTAAAAATTGTATAAAATTAATGTACTCTTAAGTATTACAGAGAGAGAGAGAGAGTGAGCTGCAACTATTAACCCAAGCACCACCTTTAACTAACATAAGGACAGTATAATTATGTTCTTCTTGGGAGAAGGTATTTTTTACAAGGAACTTTACAATTTTTTACAAGGAACTTTAGGTATCATCTACTTAAAGAGGTGACAAACATTCTTGCTAGGTGCCACCATAAGGAGCAGTGGCTGCAACACATCCAAAAGATATCCCTTGGCACCAGCAGAAATGAACCCAAGCACTATTTGGCTTTGATGTTGTCAGTTGTCATGCAATATATATGCTAAATTTCAGAAGTCCTTGATCTGAAGATGTCCTTCAACTAACCTCAAAGAGGAAAGATCTTAAGGAGGGAACTGCCTGGCATCAGGGCGGGATGAAGTTGGAAAATGGGTAGAAGATACCTTTGAGCAGACAGTGCTAGCTGCTGGGCAGCCCACATAAATGAGGAGGAGCACAGCAGGAGTGGCCTGTAGGTATTGCTAATGAACTAAGGTGAACCTGCAAACAACTCCAGACAGTGACTCACAAAGCTCAGATCATTGCTGGACGTGACTCAAAGGTTCAAGAACTCCCTAAAGGTCTTGAAGCAGAACGTGAGACAGGGAAGGGCAACAGGTATTTCTGCAACCCAGGGGAGATGGGATAAGAGACTCTTGCATGTGTTAGGGGAACGTATTGGCAGGCTCATTGCCAAAAGGACAGGAGCTCACAGTGCACTCCAGATATTCTAACTATAGTTATTAGGAATGCAACTGGCACCCCACTGGGTGCCAATACATTTTGGTGCTTTAAGTATGCAGTCAGTGAAGGCTCTGCTGTTTGACAGAAATTACACATTTTGGTTGGATGATTCAGCCACCTGAGAGACTGACTGAGGGACAAACTGTTACATTCCATCTAACAAAAGCTCCATGGGCTCTAAGCAAAACAGAAACACAGAAAACATTCTGATACTGATCTTAAGCCAGCAAATCAGCAGGAATTCAGTCAGATCCTAAAAGCAATCTGTAGTCATTTGTCTGTGGCATGGGCTGTTGTGCTTATACATCTGAGAAACAGAATTCTGGTCTTATGTGTGTACTCATGAAGAACACATTTTGTTTTCTTAAACCTACAGCAATAAAAACCAAATCAGAATAGAACTCTGTAGCAATTTCACATGAGTTTGTTTTATTTGCTTACCTTTCCTTTCTTAATAAATGTGTTTATGTTGTCCAGAAGATCTGCAGAGTTTTTATCACTTTTAGGTAGTTCAGTAAGCTCCTTGCCAATAAGTTCTCCCTTGCAGTACCCCATCATCCGTTCAAAGGCTGGATTAACATACTGCCAAAACAAGGGTACATTAGGACAATATAAAAAAGCCCCTTATTTAAAGGCTAGTAAGTTATATATAGGTATCAAAGTGTGACAAGTTATATGCTAAAGCCACAACCACACATCCCTGCATTTCAGTGTTTCTCATATAAAAATACTATGCAATGGTGAAACATTTTATTCTAGAGGCTGAAGAGAGAAGGCAATATGTAATCTATCAGAAGGCACAGGAAGAGAACTAATGCAGGTTTTACCAGAAACAACATTTCTGAAAACTATCATCTCAATGAAGTTACAGAAGGAAAAGTTTTGAAAATTCAGCAGGCATCAGTGTGCAGAAACCAGAAATTAAGCAGTTAATTGCACAAGGCCTTCTAATGGCAACAAAACTAAAATACTGATATAGAACAGGAACTACTGAGCCAAGATCTCTTTGGGGTTCCTCTTTTCAAATTCTATAAAATAGTTAACATTTCCCCCCCTACCTGAATGACATGATCTTCACTGGTTATTTCTACAGCTTCCTGACAATGGTCTAATGCCGTAAACACTGCATTACAAGCCCTGAAAGTAGCAAATGATTAGCACATTGGTTTTATTGCTAGAACATTTTGTTCACTATAAATACATGATTAAATGGTACTTATTGATAGATGAACCACAAAGTAGCAGTTGTTTGGACTAGAACATGCCACTATCTTTATTATGACTTTTCCGGAACATCCAGCCTCAGACATCTCTGTTGTTAACGTGCTTTTAATGCAGATTACATTGCAAAAGTGCTCATAGTTACTGCAGCACCATAAGAGTATGCTTGTATCTACACACATGCTCTGAACAGCAGGAACTAACAATTAGCAGTAAAAATAACACATTACTATTACATCAGAAAGTTTTGTGATCATTAAAGATTGGAAACACAAAGATCATGACAGCAGATACATACAAAGTTTTCAGTATAGCAAATACATTGCTACTATCAAAGAAACTGTAATACAACACAGTTAAAGGAAACAATTCAAGCCATCTCAAAGTTCTAGTCCAAAAAATACCGATTTTCCTTCTTCCAAGTAATAATGAAATGACTTGATTTCCATAGATCCTCATCTTTCAGGACCCAGATGATCTTTGTTACCCATTTTTTTTCAGAGCTATCCTTGAACTAATGCAGGAAAACAAAAGCTTTACATTCTTGGTCCAGAATTCAAATTGCTTAGATTATTATTTACACAAGATGGCATTAACATTTAAGATAGGCTTCTAATACTTGGGAAAAATGTATATCTCATAGAATCATAGGATGATTCGGGTTGAAAGGGACATGAAGATCACGTAGTTCCAAGACCCTACCATGGCCTGGAAGAGAGAGTACTAGAAGAAACAACTCAGACACTTGCTTTGATAGATGTCAGTACCTCATCTTTGACTTGGTCTGAAGACAAACTAATTATCTTCTATATAACTCTCACTGCAGGGAGCTAAACCGCACCATGCATAAACATACTTGTACACAGTTATTACCTAAAAGGAACATCTTGCTTCCATGCTGCATGGTAGGGTTTGAATTAGTACCACTGACTAGAGAATTAAGAAATACAGGACATTACTACTTGTGCTTATTGTGGAAGTAACTCAAAACAAAATAGGATACACGAAGAGACGTACACAGAAACACAGACATGCAGCCATGTGGATGAAGATTTGTAGGAAAAAAAGTATTTTATACAGAAGATGACAGAAGCGTTTCTGCTCATATACTAAAAGGAGGTTGGAGTGTAATTTTATATATGATTTTTAGCAATTCAAGCAGGTTTCCAAGTGTGATTTTGTGCTGTGTGAAGAAACTAATTTATCTCAGTGATAAATGCTTGTCTGGTACATCAGCTGCTAACAAACGTAATGACATAGACTTTCTGTAAGAAAACACACAGCTATGTCTGCACTATTCAAGCCTTAGTATTTTCACTTGATCTGGTAAGCAAGCCAGCAAAATTACAAGTTTAAATGGCCCATATCTCCTTTAATTAGCACACAGATGTCCAACCAAGTTTCAAACCAGAGCCAGCTATGTGGAAAAGTGGTGTCTGTGCTAGGAATGGAAAGCCACTTCTAACCACTGACATGACCTCAGCTACTGCTCTCTGGGACTGGTGCTACTTTTTCATCACATTTTTCTTGTGTCTGAACACATGACATATCCTGAGTTTAATTCTATCAACTAACTTCCTGCATTCTCTTCCCTTTCACTTTTACAAAGCTATATAGAAGACCCCCAGATCATCAACTAGCAGCATAGATTTGCAGTGCAGCACTCTTTTCCCCACTTAATTATACTACACAAATGGAAAAAAAAAAAGCTATACATGAATATCATAACCAGCATCACTTCTTATTAGTTTTTAATGGCATCTGCCTAATAAGACAAGGAGAAGACATTCCTGCTGAGGTTCAGAAAACAACTATTAAAATTGTGTAAACAAAAATCCAATTTTCTTCTCTGAAATTTTACTGGAATTGCAGTTTGCATGCATGAATATGCAACAACTCAAAATGTAAAGTCACTTTGGTATCAGTTTGCAAAGAAATCTTAGAAAAATCAACTTCTAAAACAGAGACACTGAAACCTGTAGAAAAGTGATAGTATTTTCTGTAGATGGAACTGGAATTAATTTATGCCACAGAGAGAACAGCCCTTCTCTGCATTTCTTTCCTATAGTTTCATATGGTTGCATTGCAAAAATATCTACATGTCTGCAAAAGCACCTATATTAAATACAGAATTAGTCACATTAAAGAAAAAGTGCATGTGGGAATGAACATCATTTAACTTCTCACTAACATATAAAACTGTGCTCCTGGCCCGCCAAGTCTTGGCCAAGCAAGAAAATAAAAACCCAGAGCCGAATCAAGATTGCATTCAGTTCAAGCCTCCAAATATGAAAGACACATGAGATCAAGAATGACTTTGTAAAGTTTTACCATCATGTAAATTCACAGCCCACACCTACACTGACCAAGATTTCTCAGGGTGCCAGTTACTAAGGCACTGAGTTTGTCCTTTACGAAAACACAGGAGAAAATATAAAAGTGTAGTATATTAGTTAATGGACAGATGCAAGGCAGACATATGTGTAGCTGGAGGAAGCAGAAAGTAGTAACACAATACAATTATTTAGACCAAGAGGTTGATGTTTGTGGTTTCTCACACTTCTACGTACCGTAACTTGAACTGAGATCGCACTTCCCCGTGTTCTATTTGAACCAGTTCATTGTAACAAGCAGTTACACTGCTGTTCTCCATGAATTGCTGGAAGACAAATCAAGAGTGCATGAAATAGGCTGGAATAGTTTTAAACTGTTATTTCTGTTTCTGCATCTAAAACTTTAACTTTTTAAAGAAAGCTGGCATGAGGCCAGCAGAGGCCCACGAGGGTGATAAAGCACCTGTGCTGTGAGACAGGCCAAGAGAGCTGGGACTTCTCAGCCTGAAAAGGAGAACGCTGAAGTGGAGAATGTATCAAGGTATATAAATATCTGAAGGGAGACTGTAAGAAGAGAGAACCAGCTTCTTTCCAGTGGTGCCCAAGCAATGGGCACAAACAGAAGCAAGGGACTTTTGGAGAGCCTGAACACCAGGCAACACTGATTTTTACTGTGAGGTTGCCCAGAGAGGTTGCAGAATCTCCATCCTTGGAGATGCTCAATAGCTGTGTGGCATGGTCCTAAACTTGCTTTAGGGGGCTCTACTTGAGCAGGGAGGTTGGGCATGATGACCTCTAGAGGTACCTTTCAACCTCAACCATACTTTCTTTTCTTGTAGAAATGAGCTTTTGTTGTACCTTTTGTGTTGTGAATAATAATCTTTCTCTCAGGAATGAGTTTCTAGTTCTTAAGACAACACAAATGTCTAAATACAAAGCAAATATAAAAATATGCTAAATCCTTTACTGGATTTTCCCATTTGGTTTTAGCAACCCACCAGATACTCTAAAAAACCCCCAAAAACAGTCTCGCACAAAACCAGCACTGCCTTGATGTTTTATTTTGAATATCTATCCTTAATTCAGAATGGAAATTGAAAACCTTAGAGACATACATGCTAAAACACACATGCCGAAAAAGAGAAAGAAAGAGAGAAAGAGAGAAAGAGAGAAAGAGAGAAAGAGAGAAAGAGAGAAAGAAAGAAAGAGAGAAAGAAAGAAAGAAAGAAAGAAAGAAAGAAAGAAAGAAAGAAAGAAAAAGAAAGAAAGAAAGAAAGAAAGAAAGAAAGAAAGAAAGAAAGAAAGAAAGAAAGAAAGAAAGAAAGAAAAATATACTTGGGATTTGGTTCCAAGCAAATATTGTAGCTTAAGCTCTGAAAGTGAAGTAACTTTGCTTCACAAGTAATCTCATGGAGCTGTCACTGTGAATTCAGAAGAGCACAGAAGTATATAAAGTAAGAAGCATCAGACCATAGTGAAAAAAACTTTTACTCCAGACAGGGGAGAATGTTCTCAATCTGTTAGATCTGAAAGGTCTTGTGCTTGGTCCTGCTGAAATCAGAAATTTTATGTTGCTACAAAAGAAGAAGATTCTCTGACTTCAGTTAAAGTTTATTGATCAATCACATGCACTGACTTTAGTTATCATAGGAAATGCTCTGTGTTGTCACTAGTTCTCACAGCACAGCTGTATGCACAGTCCAGAGTAGCATGCAAACCTCAAAAAAATAGCTTTCAAGAAATCTGTGCTTCTGTCTTGTATGAAAAACTGTATGTTTTGCAGACCAGTGGCTTAATTCCAAGTTGTGAGCAAGACATAAAAAAAAGTAAAATTACTTGGGCATAGGTCTGTTGGCATGGGTCTGTTCCACTCTTAATGTTGAGATCTTAAAAATATTTCTGTAACTTTCACTTCACATGCTACAGAATGCATGAGAAAACAAAAGGTACAATATAAAGTTGGCAGAAGCAAAGGTGCAAACAATGTTGTGGTTTTGCATATCAAACTGCCTGCAAACAAACTTCTTTTCTACAGCAGTGTAGATTTAGATTTTCAGTTTTTGGGTGCTCTTTTAAATATTCAAATACATTTGAGCTAAATTTAAAACAATAAGAACAAATCTATCAATAATACAAAATTTATCCACGATGGCAACCTATTTTATGAAATAGACTTACTAGAATATACTAAGGGTCTTTATAAACTGAATTTTCTAGTAGTGTGCTTTACTACTGTTCACTGCCGAAACTCTTGGCACAAATCTTTTGCTAAGAATCAAGAACTGCAGCTTATCAAAGTGCTAACCATGCTCTTAACTGTTGTATAGTCTTCTGCAGATGTACAGAATCACTTGATCTAAGTTCGTAGTGCTGATGCTGGTCATTCGCTGGCTGATGCAAAACTGAGAAGTCAACTGGGACATGAAAATAGCAAGAAACATTTCTTTTTCTAATCTGTGCTTCTAATGTGACACAAGAATAAGAGGATCTCTGAACTGTCAAGTATTAGAAGGCAGACAAAATACTTTCTTTCAAAAAGTTTCGTATTTATGCAGTACATTTTGATTTAAGTAATACATACTCTTAAATTATTTTTTACTTCCTTATAATGAGTTTCCACTGTTGTTCTATTCATATCTTAGTACAAGCCACAAGAGTTATAAACTAGCAGAAATGCATCCTTCTTTTTGCTTAGCAATAGGAATTTGTTTTAATATTAAAGACTTCTTTTATTCCAATCCAGTAAGTTTTAATTGTATCTGGTCAACGAGAATCAAATTTGTTTAGGAAAAGAAGTTCAAAATAAAGACAAGGCTGTAATTCAGTAACTGCAAACATTAAGATCTCCCGTTTGCTGATTTAAATCATAGTTAAAAATCAGTCAGGAAGCTAAATTGCTTATTCAAATTAGCCCATGCTAAGTAGGCCACCACTATTAGATTTATGAAGATGAGAGGAAAAAAAATCAGCAAAATTAATGTACTGGATTAGCAACAGCATTAATACACAAACACAAAAGCTGTTAATGATACAGAGGGAAAATCAGATGTAATAAAATAGACTTTCTTGAGAAGAAGGAAGAAAAACCAGAAATAAGTCAGCATAAAGAAAAACTTACAATTTAAACAGGTACAATTTTCCAAAAATATATTTAATTTTTGCTGCTGAAGAAGAGACTCCCTGCAAATACCACCTCTCTGTTTGAAGAGGGGTATTTTTAAATCTTTATGTGGTAATGGATTTAGTCCTTGCTGATCCCCATCCAAGCAAAAATAATTCCTATGTCCACTCCACAGCAAAAAAGAAACTTTGACATCAGATGTGTTTTAAAATCTTGAAAATAATTCCAACAGGGAATTAGTACATTATGCAAGCTCTCTGATAAATTTGGGACAGCGAGAGAGAGTAGTTATCACAGCTGTCAGGTGCAAAAAGATTTTTCTTTCCAAGGCAGTGAGTACCACTGAGCTGTGTCTCACAGCTGCAGTCTCCTCTGACTTTACCCAGTACTACACCTACAGTTTTAATGTAGTTTACAAAACACATTGCCCTGCATTGTGTTCAAATGAAACAGTAGACCTGAGAAGTAATAAACTTTTCTTTGAAAAATATCCAAGCCAGAAGAAGAGAGAGAGAGAGAAAGAGAGAGAGAGAGAGAGAAACTACACTAATAAAGCAGTGGCATTCTTGGGCTGACCTTTCTCTTAGACTCACATCTCCAATTTTCAGGACATCTAAGTGCTTTAGAAATGTGTTGGCTCCACAATATTCACACAGTACAGGCAAGATCTTACATCTCTTTTTTTGGGAGATCATCTGAAAATGGTAATTCTGGTTCACGTTCTGCTGTACAAACAAACTTGGGCTGAATGTGAGTTAGCTCAGACGCTGTACTCAGTATGACCATAGGAGAATGAGACTTTGCCTGGGTTAATTCCATCTCTTCCCTGACTTTCCTTATTACAGTAAATTTTCCTAAATATATATATTTTTAAGAAAATATGTACAGTTAATTCTAACTAATTAACCAGACATGCTTCTTTTCCTTGAGTACACATTCCTTCCTTATAAATGGCTAACTTAAAAATGCAGCTGGTTTATTTTAGAGTAACATAACATTAATATCCATCCACAGCCACTCACAGAAAGGCTGGGAGAGGGTAAGCAACCTAGATTTTCAGAGCTGAGAACTCCTGCCTTTCTGCTCTCTCCTACAAAGCCCTTTGAGAAACAGTATGAACAGTTATCTTCCCTTCTGCTGCTGGTACAGGAGTGTCTCTAACTCTGTACTGAGAAGAACTGGTGCAAACCAACATAACAGACATAATGGGGGGGAAAAAATCTTCTTCATGAGCTGGACCACGTTTGTAGTCCCTTTAGAAGAGAAATCCCAGCAGCCTGAGACACACAGAGGGGTCTGGGTGACGAGTCACCATGCTGCTGCATTAATCAGTCTCCCACCCCTGTTTCTTAGTGCAGTCATAAACAAAACCCACCCACTACCCAGCCAGACCACATGAAGGTAATCTCAGTACAGCTGCTGTTCTGAAAGGACTACCTAGATCACAGAGCATCTCGTTTCTTCTGGAATACTCTTGAAAAGAAAACTAAATCAACTGCCACTGATTTCTTATCAATATATTTCTGACAGAAGAGGGTGTGTAATTTTAAATTTGAGGAAGCAGAAGTGTCTGTAATTGATAAAGCCACTATGTTTTCTATATTATATAGGCAATTTATACATACCCTATCAAAGCCCGCATCAAGAAGGGGGAGAACAGAAGTCTCTTCTTGGTCAGCAGAGCTACAAAACAAAATCACACAACCACAGAATTATTCAGGTTGGAAAAGACTTTTAGATCATCAAGTCCAATCTTTAACCCAGCACTGCTAAGCCTATCAGTAAACCACTTTCCAAGTGTCACATCCACACATCTTTTAAATATCTCCAGGAATGGTGACTCCACTGTCCTGGGCAGCCTGTTCCAATGCTTGCAACCCTTCCAGGGAAGAAAATTTTCCTAATGCCCAAGCTAAACCTCTCTTGGCACAACCTGAGGCCATTTCCTCTTGTCAGATCCTTTGATATGTGGGAGAAAAGGCTGACCCTCATTTCGGGTATACACTCCTTTCAAGTACTTCTAGAGACAAACAAAGTCTCCCTGAGGCTCCTTTTGTCAAGGCTGAACATCCCCAGCTCCCTCAGCCACTCCTCACAGGACTTGTCCTCCAGACCCTTCACCAGCTTGTTTGCCCTTCTCTGGACCCACTCCAGTACCTCAATGTACTTCTTGTTGTGAGGGGCCTGGAACTGGACACAGGATTCCAGGTGTGGCCTCACCAGTGCCCAGTACATGGGAACAATCCCTGCCCTGGCCCTGCTGGCCACACCATTGCTGATCCAGGCCAGGATGCCATTGGCCTTCTTGGCCACCTGGGCACACCCTGGCTCATGTTCAGCTGCTGTCACCAGCACCCCCAGGGCCTTTCCAGCCACTCTGCCCCAGCCTGTGGCCCTGCCTGGGGTTGTTGTGACCGAAGGCCAGGACCCAGCACTGGGCCTGGTGGAACCTCACACCACTGGCCTCAGCCCATGATCCAGCCTGTCCAGATCCCTCTGCAGAGCCTTCCTGCCCTCCAGCAGATCAGCACTCCCACCCAGCTTGGTGTCACCTGCAAACTGACTGAGGGTGCACTTGATCCCCTTGTCCAGGTAATTGATACAGATATTAAGCAGGGCTGGTATATTATTTACTATAAGGGGACACAACACTTGAGGATTAGATGGCATGAATCTAACATAGTTCTCTAAACATAATGAACTCAGCGAGTTTTTCCTTAAATACGTACAAAAAATCATACTGTTAAAGAAGTTGGTGCTACAGTCATCTTTATAGGTATTTTCACCTTCTATACGGCTTGATAATTATTCCTACAGCAAACCTGACAGATCCTCCAGAGAAGTCCTGTATCTCTTTACATACACAGAAGGGGATTGCAAAAAAAAGTATGAAGAAGATAAAAAAGACATTCTCTGATATCTTATGAGAAATAATCTTAAAAAAATGTTATTAAGATAAAAGTGAAGCTAAATTGTAAAATTTTGTTCAGCAGCAAATTTAGTTGGTTTTCAAATCTTGGTAGTAATAGTTCTCTTGTCACTCTATTTCCTAATATTTTAACTGATCTAGGAAATGAATAAAAACTGCAATGGATTCAGTACTGTTCAGTAGGAGTTCTTACAAGGGTATTTGAAGGTATTTGATATATATATATA
>VWZV01003379.1:53327-77074 GCA_013397155.1 Irena cyanogastra
GAATTCTTCCTAATTGTGTGGGTTATGAATTACTGAAAAAGCGTTTAAGGACAACATTCTGGTGAATTTAGCATCAACAGGATTGAAGTTTGCCCCATTACCCAGTTCAATAAACAACAATTTGTTATTTATATAGTTATTTCCTTTAGAAAGTAATGCACATCTTTCTGGTTTGGATTTGTATTTTCCTTTTCTCTTAGAAAAACCACATATCTGTCTGACTTTCTTACTATACAACCTATCATGAAGGTGACATGGATAATACTAGTCGGCACTAAAGGAAAGTTATCAAACACTCAGATAAAACATCAAACATCACTAGTCCATTTCAGGTGAAAAATACTACATTTACTCAGTAAGACATGCTAGTAAGATACTTTCTGTTATTAAATAACTGTTATAGATGATATAGCTGTTCTTATAAGTAAAATGAAAATCTTTCACAAACCAGTAATACTTACGTGCGTGGAACCACAGCAAGTATTACAGTATGCTCTGATAGCTCTGTGGCACGAATAGACCTGAGGAAACAAAAACTTCTCAGTTACACTGAATGCTTTCTTAGTATTGCTCGGAGTACCTTCACTGAAAATATAAATGAAAGTCAGGACTGAAAGACACCACTGAGGCTAGACAATATGATAGTGCACTGCCAAACCTAACTATCCCCTTTCAGACAAATCATTTTCATTTTGCCACCAGATTTCTGATTTTGCTCTATGCAGGTAAGAAGGTAAAAGCTCAAAACCTCAGAGTACAAGCATCAGTTTTTCAGACCCACTCTTATGACCTAGCAAAGGTTTCCCCTGTGTACTCAGCTTATCTGGGGCAGACTGCCCTGAATGCATGAGTTTAGAAAGGTCAGTACATGCAAAGCATCTTCAATGCCCTTGACTAATTTAAACAAAAATCTCTACCCCCTTTCATATTTACCACTGTCCTTCTAGACATTGCAAAATTTTGTTTAGAGGGTGGGAAGTGCTTTCAAGGCATAAAAGTAAGAAAAGTGGGCATAGCAAATTACGAAAGACTATAGTTTATTAAATACTGAATAAACAAAATTTTACCATGTCGCATATTATTGAGAAACCAGAAAAGATATGACCAGCTATCAGAAGAACACTCCGTTTGTGTTTTACTGGATAAAAACAATAATTTTTTTTTATTTGTACCACACACTGTTCTGAATAAACAGTCTTTGTGTTTACCTGTTGGTCTTTTTGAAGAACTTAGACCTGCACAAATATTATTGCTTTAAAATGCCCCTTGTCATAAACATGGCAAATTTCAGCTCATGGCACACTAGAAACACAGTATGGTGCAAATGTTATGCTTCAGCTGAAACAGCGTATTTTAGCAAAGGATCCCAATGTTAAGCACTTGTAATCTTACAGCAGCTTAGACATAACCATGTGGACTAGAAGAGTGATGCAAACTTTTGTGAAGAACTGGTTGTGCCTGACCTTGTGGACAAACAAACACATTCTTTTGAAGTCTGCAGCTTCAGATTTTGCTGCAGCAGTAAGCCAGGAAAGAAGCAGGACCCACACCAGGGAATAGTTTCACAACAGCTTTGGCTTGTGCTCTGATAGAAGCCCCATGACCTAGAGATAATTCTACACTTCAGCTTTGGCATAGTGTAGTTTTCATATTGTTATCTTCTTACAGATGTATGCAAACCTCCTTGCCTCAGTCCCAAACTTCCATTTTACTACAATTTTAGGTGTTCATTTTTTGTTTGTTGTTTTTTATCTTTTTTTCCTCCCTATTTTTTGGTTTAAAATTAGGAGGTTTGGTTTCATGCAATGTATTCCAAAGCTTAAGAGAAGCATAAGGTGCTTTAAGTTACCTGCAGATATCTTCCGCATCAAAATACTTGGAGTTCCTGTGATCTATAACAATTATTTCCTGGTGCTTATCCAGGAAACATTCAAGTGCTGATTCCAGAGTCCAGGCAACATTGCACCTGTATCCTGCTCTGTTACAAGCCCACCAGAAACCATTGCTTTGGTTGTCTTCTTTTGCAAAGATTAGCAAAACCTGCAGGGGATGGAAAACAGCAGCACCACATTAAGCACTTAAAGTAGCCCTCTGCATGGAGCAAGTCTTAACAAACACTTCTGCCCTTTGGAAGATTGAGTCTGCTTTAAGTGGGAAGCTTGAACCACAGGTTGTAAAACAACCAATACAGTGGTATGTCTCTCTTAATGGATACAGTGGTCATCAATAGATAATCAATAGTTAACAATAGTTAACTATATAAATAGTTAATAGTTTTAAACAAGGACTGTTTAAAAGTTTAGGACAAAACCAGCTTGCCACATGATGATTTTTTCCTAGCTTCTGTTCCAATTCAATCACGAACCAGCCAGAGTGTTCAAACATCATTGCCACTCTCATTAGGCCATCCCAGCTACACACACTTTTGATTGTAATGAACTATCTGAAATGCAGCTGCCTTAATTACCACTTATCATCCCTGAAGACATGGGCAAAAAATTAACGCAGTTTTATTTGTTCTTTCTTCTCTAATCACAAAAAAATGGCATTAACCAATATTATTTCAAAGCTGAAAAGAACAACAGGCAAGCAGGTATGTACAGGAGGAAAAATACTCAGATGTGAGAAATTTTTACCCAATAAATTGTACTAAACTGTCCCTAAGCATTTAAAGTAGTTTAGACAATTTCAACTGAACACTTAAGAAACTGCTCACACAAGATCAGGTAGGAAGTGTACTGAGGTGCCACTGTAAAGATCAAGGACATGCTGTAGGAAGCCTGTTTGCAAGCTGACACACAGAATAGAAGTTGAAAACAGATGTATTTCTGTGTCTCTCATGTAAAAGAAAGTGTTTTCAGAGAGAATAATTTTTTGTCCTTGTCCCATAAGGCACAATTTATCAGTGTCCAATTTATTCATCCAAGTCATGTAGACATTCCCCATTACAGTTGCACATATTTACCATAGTGACTGATAACTAACCATGCCAGCCTATGTGTCAGATGAAGAAAAGGGCTAATTTAGTGCAAATACACTGTGAAAAAGAAGGACTCAAAAAGTCAAAAGTTTATCCACAGCTATTAAAATTGCACAAAAAGTCAGCAGCCACAGATTAGTCATGCATAAAGCAAAATCCAGTTCATTTCACAAATAAAAATCATTTCCTGACTTTACTGAAACAATGTGTTCAAGAAAAATATGCCAAATTTTGCTCCAAATGCCTGTAGGAAAGGCCAATAACCTTTATCCACCTTGCTTTATGCAGCTGTTGTGTCAGCACATGAATTTCAACACCATCAGTCTAGAAGCTAGAAAAGGTGACAATAGCTTTCTTCTTATCTTTAGCTGTCTGGATTGTTGAATTCTAAACAATAAAAAAATCAATCATTGTTACTGTGACAGGGTTTCATTAAACAATGGAAGAAAATTATATGCTCACAATTTCTGTAAATATTAAGAAGGTAAAAATTTCAGTGTATTGGAAGATTCTTGATTGCAGTTATCAATAAGCAGATTTGGTTAACTGACACTTAACATCCAAGGTAATTGTTGTCACTCTTTCTAATACCTGTGTTTTTTCCAGCCCTCTCAGTGTTGGAAAGCAGTGACGTGGCAAAGCTGCAGATTTTCTGATTCCTGAGTGAAGTCTCTACTCTGATACAATCTTCAGTTTGGTTCCCACAGCCATTAGTTTTATTTTGTTCCTAGTTTGAAATGTTATGGGGAAAGAGAATTTGAGGGGGGCGGGGGTGGCGCGTTTTTTCATATCTTCCTTCTCTCAGCACTCCCAGTTTGGAAATAAAGGATGGCAAAATGCAATAATTTACCAGCTTTAAAATAACGGAGCTTAATTAAATCCAATCTCTCCCTGGTAGCTAATTATCAGTGCACAAATCCTTCCAAGAATATTAACTTTAAAAGTTGTTTTAAAGTATTACTACTATAGTTTCTCTTTAACATAGGTATGGCGCTTACTATAAATCATCAAAGCATAATGTAACTAGAAGTATATTTGAACAGTGCTGTCAAAGTCAAGGCAAAAATATAATAATCCATGTAAACAACATGATCAAGGAAAAGCTTAAATTCGATCTGTGTTCCTTGCCAAAAAACTTCATGTAATTATTTTTTTGCTGCGTGATTTGCCAATATTGCTGTAAAAAGATAATTTTACTCAGTGTTGCCCTACTTTAGGAATACCATGGACTTGCTCTGTAGAGGCCTTTCCAATTTCGGTGATGTACTGAAATTTTTGGTCTCTTAGTATTTGCTTCATACAACTATTGCACATCTTGTTCCAAGTTCATTATACAAATGTAGAAAATGGACAGAAATCTGCTTTAAAAAGTTTGAAATACAATAAACACCAGCTGAGGATAAACAGGCTACCAAAAGGAAAAAGAAAATTACAATAACTTAAGAATCTACTTAATTATTTCCAAATCGTTGTATCCTAGCAAGATATATCTCTGCATAAAGTTACAGAGATACTCCTGTTATATTGGTACCAGGGAACAGCAAAACGCTGTGCATCATCATGCTTCATTTGAAGCTCATCAGGGAAGATCAGTGTCAACGCTGGGAAAGAGATGATGGCAAATAATTGTACTAAAAGGTGAGAAAATGCAACATTTGAATAGGAACATATTCAAACGTTTATGAGCAAACATTTCTGCAAGAGGATCCAACACCTTTTTTATGTGTACTAATTCTTTATAAAAACCACAGATCTCTTGTGTCCCCTGGAGAAAACACATTTTTGTGTACTTTCAGCATGATCATTTCTGAAATCAAACCATTCCTATTTACAAGCCTTGGTACAAAGTTGAAGCAATTGTGCAAGCTGTATGTGGGTTGTTTGGAGGGTTGGAGCTGGCTGGTTTGCTTTGGACTCTTCCCTTTGCCTCTTAAGGCCAAGAGCACCTGGGTCACAATTCTGTACAAACTAAACCAGACTTTTACTCTGACATATATGGTCATGAAGTCCAGTGGGGAATCTCTTAAATGGTTTATGGCAGGTCACAGGCACAAGTGAGGTCACTTCTCAGACAAAAAATATATGCCATTTTGAGGTTGGCACAGGTGTCCCATAACAGCATAAAACACAGCAGAATAAAATGAACTTCACTAAGAAAAGCCCCAGTGGCAATTGTTTTAACAAATGGAACGTAACTTCTCAGACAATAGTAAACATGATTAATCATCCACAAATAGACATTTAAAATGTGATATTCAGTAGCTGTTTGCACTGCACAAACACATAATTGTATTGTCAAGATGGAATAAAAGATTAGCACACATTTTTTAAATGTGTTGATGTGTGCACTACTTGCCAAATTATCTGAGGTAACGTGACTTGTTCCACAAACAAACGAGGTGGGTTTACATGAAATGTTTTTCTTAACTGTAAATAAGTAAATGTATGGCAACATCTTTAAGAAAAATTCTTTAGTTAATGATTTTACTTAATAATTTCCGCTTAAGACAGATTCTTTTCTTACAAAGGTTCTCGGTTGTGAAATATAAAGACAAAATAACATTCCCATCTGAAAAGATACCAAGAAGAATGTCAGTTTTTAAAAATGAAAAAATCCAGCTTTCCCTTGGGGAAATCCAATTTCTATGAAGTAATATCCTGACAAAAGCACTGAGAGTATTTGTAGTTGTTAAATGCCTTCTTGATAATCTTTCTGAAAATGAACATGATCTATAAACATTCTTCTGTGAAAAGTTCCACACTTCTATGTTGAAATTCCCTGCAAAACTGAAGACTGTTCTACTGTTGAAGTCGACTACTGCTTCTACTGCTTGACAGTCTTACTAAAATAGAAACAAGTAATTTCATCAGGCCGAGTCATCATTAATACTGAACGTAAAGACATAAAAATGTAAAGCTTTATGATGCTTTTCTTCCACACATAGGTTTTTCACTGAAAGGGTGACTGGTGACTAAATGTCTCTGTATTTTACAGAATTAACTGACTCATAAACTGACCCATAAACTAATTTGGATGAATTAGGTATCGCTGAAACAATGTTAAAGGCTAAAATTATTTCATTTCCTATAATCTGAGAGTTACAACATCCACTATAAACTGAAAAAAATAACACTTGGCATCACAGGAACAAAATCTACAGGAAAAGAAACATGAATGGATAAGAGCTGTTGCTCCTTAGCTGAATTTGAACCTGTCTTGTTGGAGGTCATGTGATTTCTTGGATTGGTGGTCTGTAAAACATAGTCCTCTGTCCTGTTACAGTTCTCTGTCCTGTTGTGCAAAACTGAACATATACCTAAATTTCATGAAGCTCTCAGCTTTGGTATATAAAAACTGAACAGTTTTTAACAGCCATAGAGGCAGCTCTTTCCCTGGTTGATGCACATACACACACACTCCTACTGGCAGGACAGATATAAGGAATGAGGGGATGTTAATGGAAACCTAAAGGTCTTATTTACCAAGTTAATTTACTTGTAGATCTTCTCAAGCAATCAGATACACAAAACATACATTATTATCCCTCTCACAGTCCATGTGCAAGTGAAATGAAAGTATTACAGTTAACTATAGAGTTTGAACCTTAATTTCTTCACCTATTATTACTGAATTGGCTCTCTCAGAAACTGAAGGAGCCTCTTACCTGAATTGGGTATTGTGTCAGTCTCATGGGCCCAACTCGTACTTCTGCAGTTGAAGCCTGCTAAAGAAGAGAAATACAGATTTCTGTTTTTTCAGTCTGGTTCTTAAGAAGGTAGCATTTTACATACAAGAATTAAAGATCAAACGGAACCATGAAAGATGCTAAAAGGCACATTGGCTAATGAATTGCAGCCTTAATTTAGTTACTATGAAGCATCTTACATAATCATCTTTACCAAATTCTTATTTTTGTTTTACTTGCCTGTAAGTTAAAAATGGTAGGGTTTGAAATAAAGAAGCAAGAAACACACCCTTCTTTTTCCCTCTTTCCCCCACAGAGTACTAGGGTTACATAGAAGGACTTGTTTTTGCTGGAGACTACAGAAAGATATTTATCTCTGGCCAAAAGTTATTCATTTGAATGTAATACAGAACTTTTATTAAAGGTCTTGTGACATATTCTAAATAATAATGCTTTAATGGGATTGATAAGGAAGGAAGTGACTTTTCAGAAAAGGGAACTTGTTTGGGTTGCAGATTTAAAGTTGTTTTCCAGACCCACTGCCTTCAGTTTTCAGGTAAAAATATCACTACCATGTGAGCCATGACAGCACATCATAATTTAAAACTGCTGCAAGAAAGCCAGTACCTGTGGGCTGTGGCTGCTTTGTTTGTTATAGTTCTTAGGAGCTGGACTACGTTAATACTTTTTGTGTCTTGATACATTTCAGTACACTTCTCCTGTAGACTACTGATTTGTTTCACTTCAGATCATTAGCTACAGAAGGTTGTTAAGCAACAGAACAATACCCATGTCCTCACACAGGTGCACATACTTAACAAGAAGAGCCTTTAAACCCTTAAAATGTTCACGTATATGGAGAATTAGTTACAAGTTATCAATCCCCAAAAGGGCAGATTCTTTGCTTTCCTGGTTACCAGTTACCCCACGTGCCCCTGGTGTAGATGAGTCAAAGCAATCCCCCAGCAAGACATGTAATCTGACCAAAACCCTAACTGTAGGCAGATTCCCAAGGCCATTCCCTGGCACATAGGAATTCTGGAGCCTTATTTCTGTGGCATTTTCCTCTGTGGTTCTCTTTAGTTTGAGCCTTTTATGCAGGCAATACTTAATCCTTAAAAAATATATTTTTCAAAGGAATGTGTACAAACATTTAAAGCAGATGAAGTGTCCGGTATTCTACTCTTTTCTTTAGCGAATACAATACTGTGTTAAGCATTAACAGCCTTGTCTGCATGTGAGACAGTGGCATTATGTGCAGCTACAACTGACACGTTGGGCTTTCATGCACCACTGCGCATTGATTCTTCTCAGCCCAACAACGTACGTCAGAAGGTGGTAACGGGCAGCGCTCCAAAAGATTAAACTACAAAGCCTGCCACTGTTTTCCAAAGCAAAAACTGCCCCCAATATAAGTGTAGTTAACCTCTCCTTTTCTCACAGAAAAGCTTCACTTCCCACTTGAGCTCCTGCTGTAGCAGAATGTAGCTTAGTGCCAGTGAGCACATCTGAACAGAAATGGAAGTTAGCACCCATCATCAACCATGAGTTAAGAGTAAGTTAAAGAAACAGTTCTCTGAAAGCTCACAACTCCTATTCCCCCCAACCAAAAGAGAAAAACAGCACATTCACACTCCAAAGGTACTCAAATAGAAACTCTTAAATAAATCTTTTACCATCATATGCTTTGATTTAAAAAAAAAAAAGTCTTGGAGTGATCTCATTAGACAAATCTGTAAGACTACACAACAGACTTCAGTCAGTCTCAGAGCAAAAGCGTGATTTTGACAATACATAGCTCAAACTGTCTCAGAATGTGTGGATCAAGACCATGAGATTCTCCAACAAAAGAAGAATATAGACACATCCATGTATGTTTGGACACAGATATTTATTTTATTATCCATTTGTTAATGCCAGGGAAATATCAGGGAACTCACATTGTAAATGAATGCCTTCCACTTTCTACCACTTCAGAAGATATCCAGTGTTAGTCACCCTGTATTGTCAAAAATTGAATAACTATGTCCAAGATATAGATCAATGCAGGCAAGTCTATCAAGTCCTTTACAGAGATTACTTTATAGATTAGCCACTTTTCTTACCCTGTTTATTTTAAAACAACAGCAACAAAATAATCCACTCACTCAGACTCTGACTCAGAGTTTTTCTCCTGGCTGTTTCTGTGTCAGCCTCATAAATGAATAGAAAACACTTGAATAAAAGGTCAAAAAAATCAGGATCTTTCCCTCTCTTCCTCCCTTCCTTCCAGATTCAGGGTCCTCCTGCCTCTCCTAAAAGCAGGAAAGCTAGGTGAAAATTAGAAAATCAGAGACTCCTGATATAGATGAATGCATCCCTGTCCTGCTCAGTACAGACTTGATGGGGTCAGAACCACAGAGGGGTGCAGAATAGGTTCTGTTATACCTGAAAGATTGCTATGTGTAGTCTTTAAGTTCCTAAAATGTTCAACTTCATTACTTATACAATGCATGGAAACAAATGGGACCGTTAAATTAAGATTGGTAATGAACCTGAGTACAGGAAGGATAAATAAACATTCTCATTAGATACAGCAAAAACTATGTCTGACATCCTATTTTCTGGTCTTTAAGTTCCGAGTCTTGTTTTACAACCTGAATCAGACCCTTAGATTTATATGCTCAAACTGCTGTGGGTATAAGTGACTGATTCACTTTTCTCTGTCAAAACTCAGCTAAAGGAGGCAGCAAAAATAATGACATCTGTGCCTGGCCTACACAAATGTCCTACGGATCTCTCACTCACCCGAAGGAACTAATTCCTCATCTTCTGAACTCCCAGAAGAATCTGACATGTGGACATCGTGTATTAGTGATACCATATCTCTGTTCATTTCCTCACTTAAGTGAATATCACATTGCTGATGATTTCCAATATAAACAAAGCTCTCATTATTTGACTGACTGCCAGGAAGGACTGCTAATAGATCTGCAACCTAAATCAATTAGTGTAGTAGCTCATAACAGACTTTTCTGGTAAAACATGCAAAGACAAGCCTGATTCCAAAGAAGCCAGTGAGAAAATCCCGAATTTAAGAGAGCAGAGGAACAGACACGGTATTGAAAGCAAAGAAATAACCATCTAGAAATAACAAAAGCATAAAACCAGTGAAAAAAATTGTTTGTTTTAACATTTTTAACGGCACAATATTATTTTCAGCATCATTATAATCTCCTAAGCAATCTCCCCAGGAATCAGCTATGAAACAAATAATTAGACAAAGTCAATAGCACTTTCTTAGCTCTTACGATTTTGTGTAAACCAGTGATCACCAATTACCTTACTATCACAGCAGTGCCATTAAGCAAAATGCACTTACTACTTCATTGAATTTTTACCTTTCCAAATCACCAGTACGAAAGCCTTTACCCCAGTATGGCTGCAGACTTACGGCCCATGCAGTTTATGAATCATCAATAATTACCAACATGCCACTGTATTAGTGTTGACTAATTAGTACAGCAAAATCTTCTTGCATAATTCTGTGGGGCTTCAGAGCAGCAATAGCAGCTAGAGCCAACCAAGCAGTGAAACAAAGTTGTTGGTGAATTAAGCCTCCTGAAAAGGCTCAGGATGGATGTGCCAGTTGAGAAGCAACACACAGATGCCAAGGTCCCTTTGGACACCCTTTTGCCCTGAAGGCTTCCTGCTCTCTTCCCTTTCCCTTTCACTAGTGCATCCCTTCATTTAGCTTTGTAGTGTTTTCAGACATCTGTCCCTCTAGTTTTGCAAGCCAGTAACTGGAATCCCTTTTTGACCCAGCTTTCACCTCAGTCTTGTGTTCCCCTGGCCACATCTCCACATCTTTGCCAGGGCTCTTTTGCACTTCCCTCTAGCTCAGTTTCCTCTATCCGCACTCCTGGTGAAGATTGACACTTCAGCCTGTTCCTTGGCTGTTACCATTTTCATGTTTGATTGTACCACTATTTTCAACCTCAAGTCCCTTTGCTTTTTTTTTTTTTCTTTTCCTGGCCAAACTGCAGTCCACAACCATGTATGACTTCAACCCTTGCCTTAGTCTTGCATGAATTCCCTTATGAAACACAGGGCCAAGAGCTGTTTTCCAACACCCTTGGCCTGGAGCTGGTATCCTGCACTTCTGCATGCTACAGCACACCAGACAAGGGTGCCCAGATCCCCTCCTGCTGTTCAGCAAAGCTACACTCCTCTCTTCTTCCCGTTTTTTCCTTTGTCTTGTCTTTCTTACTAGAACTATATCACAATATTTCTCCTCTTTTAGTTTTTTTTCACTTCTGGTCCATTCAGCTCCAATCCATGGGCATTTTTGTATGGTTTAACACTCAACCACTCTTTCTCTGTTTGGAGTCTCCCCCTGTTTCTTTGTCAGCTTTGACAGTTACAGAGAATATCACTTGACCTGTTGAGCAATTTGTGTTTATAAAGAAGGGGCAGATTTATGGGAGAAAACTGGAGAGCTCTTTTCATCTCTGAGTCAAAAAGCCCCTAATGATAATTTGGCAAAGGCTGGGAGACTAAGTAGAATGAATCACGCCTACAGTACATACTCATACTGCTGGAGACTTGGTCCTGAGCTAGATGGTTTTTGATCTGACCTCCCCAGCTTTTTCAGACACCATCTTTCCCTACCTCACTCTTTTGACTGACTGCCTCTTTATCCTCTCCACCCACCAGCACAGCTACTGTCCCAGTAACTACAGCAACTCTCTTTCAGGAAAGACAGTTCTCTACCACCTTGTTGTCAAATTCTGTTGGGTTTTGTAGTTTTTGTTTTTACTTTTTTTTTCCTGTTAAATTCTCCTTGCTGTGGTTTCCAGTTGACTTTTACATCTGTCTGCTGAGCTGCTCATCCCCTTCATTTTCCTCACCCCCACTAGAGGGCTGCCAACTCACTCTGCTCCACGAGCTGCTCCCCTCTTCCCAGCCGACTGCCGCTTTTCCACGGAGCCCAGAGGAGCATTAGATAGTTGGATAGCTCAACTCTGAAGTTAATGCAAATAAAATGCTATTTTATTTTTCTGAAAACAATGATCAAACACACATACTACTTAGAAGAAATAAAGTTTTAGACCTGCTGGTTCGGCCACTGCAGTCTCTGCAAGCACTCCTAACAGAAGTCTGACCCATGAGATACATAGGTAAAAAATACTCATGTGCATTTGGAAGTAGTGGCCTGTTAACAACATTTGTGACAAGACACACTGAGGTATGCTGCATAAAAATACTACGTTCACAGGCAACACATGGGACTCCAAATTCACAAGACCTGTAGGTTTGGCAGGGTCTGCATGTTGCTCAAGGGTAATGTTCACAAACCTTCATCAGCTTCTTTTGCCTCTCAAAAGCAAGCAAAATTGGGCTGAGGCCATATCAATATCCTCAGTTAAAGCTATGTCACTGCACAAAAGAGAATTAGAAATTTACAAGGGAGCAGAACAAAGTCAAGAGGAAGAAGAGCCCTTCCTTCCATGACTGCTTTCACCTCCGGGTGATGAAATTCAGCTCCTGATGCGTACTCTCACCCAGGAGCTTTGAGCTCCTTTTCTGCAGTGACCTGTGTCTGAAAAGGAGCATTAAGCCCTAACTTTCTTTCCCATCTCCTTCTTTCCTACCAACCTTGCCTTCATCTGGTGGGAGAGCACTCATTTAGCAGTGAAGCATGTGAAACAAAGCACAGCTAGGCATAGAATATCACATATCAGATCCATCAGCCCACTTCAGTCCATGCATTTCTCCTATGCTCTGAATACCAGCCTGACTGGGTTCCTAAGGGGATCTGCCATAGAGATGCCTCTGTCTGCAAACTCTATGTGTTCTTCAGTGTGAGTCATATGCCAAGACTTCATATCTTAGTAGAGATAAGACGGTCACCAGTTCTGGAGATAAGTAGAAGTCCGCATAAAAACTTCAAAGTAAGGATCAAATGCCTAAAATTGAATTTCTGGGAATTACACAGTTGATAATATATTGAATGTCTAAGTTGGTTGGGTTTTTTGTGTTTCATTCTCAAGAGTCCACTTCTCCTTTGCACAAACTCCTCTTATGCAAAGCTGAAAAGTTCTGTCTCAGAATCAGCTTTAGGAACAGATGTTAAGATTTCTTTCTTCCTTCATTCTTATTCCTCTCTATTTGGTTTCCTGGCTTGTGTTTCAAACAAGCAATTAGAAAAATAAGTACTCAAAACCACAGATTGGTTTCTTCTGCATTTCTCACTCCTTTTTTCCTGCCCAGGGCATAAGTCATCAATTTTTAAGCAACTAGATGGTTGTCAGTAGTGCTCATATAATCTTGCTGTTTCAATTTAAAATCAGTGGTAAGGGAAGAAAAGCAAACCAGGGGGATGCAGGTAAACCTCTGAGAGACATGGGAAAGAGAGAGGGAAACAAAATGCAGTTAGCACTAACAGGTCACAAGTAATGGATCATCCTAAGGAAAACAAAAATTGAGAAGTGAATATCAGTGTCAAGTTGACAGAGATTTTAGATGACTTCTTAAGCAAGCTGACACTTGTAAAATATTCCTATGAGGTCTAAGATAATAAACGTATATCTGATATAAAATGACAACTGAAGGAAGAATATTATTTTATGTGAACATTCTGTTCACAGTTTGGTAGCAGCTTCCTTGTGAAAACACTATCATAATAGGACAATAGAATGAACATCAGAAAATACACTAGTTCAGCCATTATGGTGCTACATTTGGCATACAAACTACCTTTGTTGAGCAGTCCTCAATTCTGCTCACAGCAGTAGCTACTCTGAGACCTTTCAAAGCTGCAAAATACTGAGAAACCCTCAATCCATAGAGGATAGTCCACATCCCATTTAGTCCTATAATTTGCAGATTAGGGCTTTCAACAGCATCCGGAAGCAGTCCTGCAGTTTGTACACACAATTTCTCACCATGCAGAGTTTTCTTACATGGATTCAAGGATCATGATCTTCTATTAGGACCACTACCAAAATTCTAATTCTTGATGTGAACATAGAATAAATTTGGTATTTGAGATACAGTTGGTTGAACACATTTAAGTAGGATGCTCCTTAATAAAACCTTAAAAATCTCTAGGGAGATTTCTAAACACATTCCCATTTAAAAAAAAAACAAACACAAAAACAAACAAAAACAACCTGTGAGGAAGTGGCCAAAAGCAGATGGAAAAACTGGAAAATACAAAACCAGGGCAAGCACAGAGTGACACTGTCCCTTACACCCCTAACCTTGACATTTACAGCTCATCTCAGCTTACACTTTTTTTCTCACAAAGTAGCAGGGCATGTAAATTAAGATCATCCCTTTCTTCACTGACCACATAGAGTGCCTCAAAACTCACAGCACAAGAAAACTTCCTCCCCTTCCCCCAGATACTGAGAACATGAATAAAAGAAGGGTTTGGCTAATGGCTTGAGATGTTCACTGAAACACCAATGAATAAAGACTCGCAAAACTTTTGGCATGAAGAGACCCCAGAAGGCCATCTAGTCCCTCCAAGTGGTGCTATTGCAATGCTTGATCAGGTCAGCCTTGGCTTTGCTTGTCCCTTGTCAGCATGGCTGCTGCTCAGCAATCACATTCCAGCCTGTACTGACAAGACAGGAAGCAAAACCCATTTTCTGGACAAGTGCTATAATTTTCAAACTACTGTGTTCTTAGATTTTTGGGAGAAAAACCAACTACAGCATGCATCAAGCTTATTTTGAATACCTTTGACTTTATCAACAGAAGTTTCTCTGAAAGCATATTTATTTTGTTAGCACACAAATTTCACTTCACTAAACATGCATGGCAGGTAAGTTATGTTAATGCCCTCACGGTGTGAAGAGGTGAAGAGAAAACAATCTTTTATAAACATCTGTCGAAGTGAACAGAATATGTCCAGACTTATGGATCTTGGCATGGTGAGACTTCTTTCTGTAAATCCATCTGTCATTACTGTCCATTCTCAACTTCGCAGAAGCATGAGTCACACACATTACTGGGGAATCCGATCAAATTTCTGTGCCTTAGGGAAAAACACACCAGCTGAGACTGAGCTGTTTCCAAAGTACATGCACTGGTGTCTGGGAGAGATCCCAGACTATAAGTACACAAATCCAAGACTATCAGTGCAGAAAGATACTAAAGCTAATCTTATTTTCATCTTTGTATGTGAGGATAGGAACAAAGATCCAAACAATATAACTTTATACTATCCTGTAAATTTATGGTGAACCAGCACTTTCAATCTTGTACATTATCTTTTGCTTTCCTTGAGATTAATTAATGAGAACTAGAAAAATTAAAGAGAAAGCAACAAGAATAATAATGAAATTTCAATACATCTTTGGATAACTAAAATGACTCGGCTGCTTCTTCTAGGAAGAGAGCTTCCTAAGGAGCTGAATAGGTATCTATGAAATCAGAAGTAGTGTACAGCAGAATGAAGAATGACTCACCAAGAGTATTCCCAATACAAGAAATTTGATGCTTGCACTTAGAGCAGGCCACTGGAAGGGGCATTGTTAAAAGAGCAGTTGAACAAAACTTACCAAAGGCAGGCCCCTGTGCTGCTGCAGAACACATCAGTAAGAACATAACCTCAAGTCACAGGCCCTTCAGTTATAAGTTAAAAGAGGCCCAGGGATTGATCCCTCTCCATCTGCCCTTTTTTCTCTGTTGCCTAATGCTCCTTACACTTGCCCAAGACAACATAACAAGCAGACAGACTTACAGTGTAATACAGTAGATCAATTCTTGGGCATGGCTATTAAAATTGATAAAAAAACCCCAAGAAGTGAGTTTCAATACTGGATATTTCACGTAATATCATCAGAGAAATAGGAACAGAAACAGCTAAAACATAATTTTCAGGAAGAGATTAGCTAAATAGTCATGATAGTCTTCCATCAACTCTTGGCCTAGGTAAATACACATAACTTGTGAAGCATACTGCTAGTCTGCAATCAAACAATAATTTTAAAATGTAAAATTTAATTTCCAAACACTGGTTAAGAAAAAGCATCAGGAAGTTACCTGCATACACCTGAGTTACCTAGTTCAATTAATTTAACAATACTTTTCCAGTAGTAGATAACCTGAAAAACATAGTTGTCTTGGCTTCCACTGTTTAGAATAAACTATTTAGCATTTTACTGAACGTAAACAAAATCACTAAGATTATGCCCCTCAACAGTCTGACAGCATTCAGAAGCAGCACCTGAAACCCTGGTGTGCAATTGCATACATAGGTAATTAGAGACTCTATTACAAGGGTTAAAAGGGAGAAAAAAAAATTGGCTCAAGGTATGTGCTGTGGTGTCATGGTTTGATGCTGGCCAAATGCCAGTCATCCACGAAAACCTCTCACTCACTCTCCCTGCTACAGCTGGACAGAAGAGAGAAAATTTCATGAAGGGTTCATGAGTTAAGGACTGGAAGAAAACACTCCAAAAATAGTCTAAAATAAAAGATATTGAGTTTATTACTAACAGAATCAGAGGAGGATAATGAGAAGTAAAATAAGCCCTTAAAGAGCACCTTTTCCCCTCAACCCCTCCCTCCTTTTGACCAACAGCACAAGGAGATAGAATATGGGGATTTGGGTCAGTTCATCACTCGAGGTTTTCTTCTGCTGCTCCGGGAGAGGAGTTCTTTCCTTGTGAAGCTGTGGGGTTCCTCCCACAGGGCACAGTTCTCTGTGAACTTCCCAGCACAGTTCCAATCTCGTGAGCAGCACTCCTCCCAAAACTGCTGCAACCTGAGTCCCACGGGCATGCAGTCCTCCCAAAACTGCTGTGGCGTGGGTCACTCTTCCACGGGGTGCAGTCCTCCAAGGACAGGCTGCTCCAGCTGGAAGCAAGGGCCCCTCTCTCCATCGAGTCTCCCACTGGACCACAGCCTCCTCCAGGCATCCACCTACTCCAGCATGGGCACCTCCTCCATGGGCTGCGGGTGGATCTCTGTATGGATCCCCATGGATCCCCAAGGGCTGCAGGGGCACAGCAGCCTCACCATGGTCTCACCATGGCCTGCAGAAGAATCTCGGCTCTGGCACCTGGAGCACCCTCTCCCCTCCTTCTCCACTGAACTTGGAGTCTCCATGCTGTTTCCCTCACATGTTCTCACCTCCTCATCTTCTCTGGCTGGACTTAACATGATGCCACTACTTTTGCTTTGATTTCTTCTCATATATGTTATCAGAGAGGCATTACCAACATCTCTCATTGGCCCAGTTTTGGCCAGCAGCATGTCCATCCTCAGAGCCATCAGAGATTGGTTCTGCCAGACATGGTGGAAGCTTCTAGCAGCTTCTCACAGAAGCCACTTGTGTGGCCCCTGCTACCAAAAACCAGGCTGTGCAAAACCAACACATGTGGTTTTGTTCTACCATTTCTCCAACACTATTCACTGTAGATACTGCTAGCTTTCAACATCAGCCCTAGGCTGCAGCAGTTACCAGGCTGCTTCTTCAGAGATGCAGGATGGATGTCACCACTAGAGCCTTGGCTTTGTATTACCTCCTCTTAGTTCTTCTCTTGGGTGGGCATTACTGGAATGAATTTTTTCCTGGTTCAAAGAGGTCTGTTCCTATCTTTTTTTGCCAGCTTCTGAAAGCCACCTACATACCATCGCAGCCTAAAACCTCTATAAAACACCATATTCTTCTTGCTGGAACAAAGAAGGAAAAAAGCCAAAAAAAACACCAACAAAACCCAGAACAAACGTGTTCTGATGAGAGTGAGTCATTTATTGAAGTTTTCTGAACTGTCTTGCAGTTAGGAAAAAACCTCAGCATTGAACTTTGATCTACATTTTACAAAAAACCCAATATAAACTCCAGTAAAGAACAGGGCATTGCACATAAAGGACAGATATATGTCCTTTGAAAAAAAAAATGTTCTCTCTTCTCTGCTCCTTCACTCTGTCAGACAGCATTTGTTTTGCAGCACTTCTGTCTTGACTGTTGAGTTTGGGAGCAGGAAATGAAAAACAATTAGTTTGGCCTTTAATTAAAACTTTAGCATCCACAAGATATGTCTTAAAATTATGTCTAGGAACTCTATTGAAAATATCCCCAAACCCCCACAAAAATACAAATCCAACAACACTCCAAATTGCAAATTCACAGAACAAACACCACTAAAACAAAAACTAAATCTTCCCAAGTTTGTTGGATAACAGACACCTATGGACAGTTTTCCCATTATAGTCTAACATTGACTTTAAAATCCAAAAATAGCATTTAAATATATGTCAAAATTAACTATTTTGCCATTGATCCTTTAGTTAGAAACCCACAAAAAGAATTATTCCCAGAGCAGACCCTACCATCTCAAGTATCACAAGTGATGCTGTCTCCTGTAAGAAAGCCTCCAGCTTAGCACTGGCTATTATTGTGAAACTACAAATTATCAACATGAAAGTCTGTGCTATGTCTCACACTAAAAATTGTGCAGACAACAAAAATCAAAACCAAGTTCTAATCAAAATAAACAGCTACAAGGCTCTTATGCTGACTGAATAATTCATGATCACATTTAATTCAGCTCAAGTTTCTATTCTAGTTTTGACAAAGCCATAGCAGCTAATCCAGACAGCACCAGTCATGTCTCAAATACTCCAAGACTGATATCCAGATATCACACTCTGTGATATGCAAGTGCCTTGCCCACTCGTGAGTCATCAAACTAAGCCACAACAGACGTTACCCAAACCCAGCATTTCCACCCTCCATGTTTTGCCGTTCACGACTAAAGTGTTTACAAAAGTTGTCTCACCTATTTTACAATTCTCAAAGACAAAAGATCATCTCTCACTTTTATAATAGGGCTGACTGATCCTATAAGCGCTACCCAAACAGAGATGAAGAGTGAGGAAGAATAGAAGGACTATTTGTACAAGGTAGGTAGAAGTGACATACATGAAGTGGTAGAGGAAAGGGATGCTCTGGCTCAGAGGAATAGAGAAGCAGGTGTTAGATGCACCTGAAGAATTCATATCTCGCAGAAACAAGAAATACTCTTCATGAAACTTAGTTACCCAGTCTTACAAACTTGAATGCAGTCATGAAAATTTGACTGCCACTATTCTATTCCCATAAAGGCATGTAGGATCAGCATCTGATTTTAGGATTTCGCTTTTGCATACAGTTGCAATCCAAATAAGCTCCCCAAAAGCATGAAAAGAAGGCATACAATAGACCTTCACTTGGTCTGCTGAACCAGTGCAAATTATTACTTTCACAATAAGCAATAATAATTTTAGCATTACTCATCACTACTTACACAGTGTGTGCGTGTGAAATTAAAAGCTTTCTGGGAAAAGTATTTTTTTGGACATTTTGTTCCAACCTTTCCAAGGAGAAGCGCCATTAAATTAAGTGCCATAGTTTAGACCCAGCATTATAAGACTCATGCAAATGTTCTACAGAGGCCTCTTACTGTTACTCCAGTTTTTATGTACTGACATTTCTTTGAACATAATATAGTTATTTTTGTCCACCATTAGGATTGTCTGTGAGGATGTAATTATGCAACTTACTACCAACACGTTACTGACAAGATAAAAAAATTGCACTGTTACACTCTGCACACACAAGGAAGCATGACCCTCTTGCAAATATCTTGGCAATCAGTTTTCTCCCATGGCTTCTGCACATGCACAGCATGAACTTCCACCCTTAAGAATTAAAAGTGGAAGTTCTGCCTGCTGTGTGCAATGTTAACTGCCAAACTCTCTCCCCAAAGAAGAG
Source organism: Irena cyanogastra (assembly GCA_013397155.1). NCBI lineage: Eukaryota > Metazoa > Chordata > Aves > Passeriformes > Irenidae > Irena > Irena cyanogastra. The sequence goes on from VWZV01003379.1 coordinate 72,748, forward strand.
TTGCAATTGCCTAGTTTCAGTCCACCTTATACTGCAGAAGCTGAAGTCAGCTCAACTTAATTCTATTTTATGAGCAAGATTTCTGGAGACAAAAAGGGCTTCTTGTACAGTTAAAGGCAGCACAGCTCAAATGTTCAGGACTTCACTGAATCAAGCCCTTACTAAGCAACAGGAATTATATACATACCATGAACTGTGGAAGAGTATTAATCTCCTCTCCAAGAGATCGCATGGACATTAAAAGCCTGACACTTTCCAGCCACCCTTATTAAGAAATCCAGCCTCTGAAAGCCATAAAATACTTTAGTTTCAATTCACAGACAAACATTTTCACCAACACAGATTTTATAAGACATGATGTCTTCACTTCAGTGGATTAGACCCTGTATCATGTACAACTCCAATGAATAACTGCTTATGCGTAAATTATTCACACTGTTACACTACAGTCCATGAGTTACAACAGAAAAATCTATTGCTGAGTTTTCGGTTATGTATCTCTCTCATACATCTCTTTATTTTACAGCTATCTTTGGAGGCACTCTGCAGGGAAATATGTTTTATTTCCTGTTAATATTGTACTTATTGTAAGCGCATGTCACAAGACAGGAAACAGTAACTTCTGTAAGCTTCTTACTGGGTCCCATTCAGTTTTCAAAGAAGTTAAGAAATATTTGATTGTCATAAACTGAGTGAAATGAGCTGCCAAGAGAGCAGGTAAAGTGGTCTGGGCATTCAGGCCACTCATACTACGCTGTGTCACTCTGTGACAGAGTTCTATGACAATTCTATGGAAGAGCAAATATATAGAGTTATGTTGAACAAAAGATGCAATACAATATAATTTTACAAAACATATAGAGTCAGTTTAAAATGAATGCAGATAAAACCATATTTAAATATTTATAAAAATACATTAAAAATATAAAAACATGTAAAATCATAAATATGATTTTCAAGAGAAAGGAAATTTAATAAACTTGTCTTGTTCAAGACTGCTGGAAAGGGTTTGTTGGAATGCCACAGGCAAAGCTATTAAAAAAACTGGAGGAAAAAGAACAACTGCAAGATAGGTAGGGTAGCAGAGAACCTTGGCTGCAGGATTCATAGAAATGAGATGAAATTCAAACAATACAAGGAGCTATGCTACTATCTGTTAGAAGCTGCTTAGCTGAATACAACAGAAAAAGCAGAGATGACAGCTTAGGACTCCCATCAGTAAATCAAGACCAGAAATAAACTTTTTATAAGCTTTGATGAAACTGAAGGAGATACAGGAGGTGGCTTCCAACAATTGCAAGGGCCAGCTCTCTGACCCAAGAGTCCAGAAATTACATTCTACTTCACATTGCAAGTTACTGTTAAAGATCAAATGCTTTCCCAAAAGCAAATAAGAGACATTGGGCTGGGAGGCCTCCTCCCCTGTAATAAAATGTCTGTAATTGTTACAGTCAAAGAACATAAACAGCTCATTTCTGGGCACACACAGAACACTTTGACTTGCTCATTCGTCCCACCTGTAGAAACCTTGTGATGAAGTGGTAATGCAGATTGCTGGATCTTCACACTGACTAACACAAGAGCATCCCACACCCTCTCAGTTACACCATTGCAAATATATCATTACTATCCCTTACAGAACTTAGACCTTAAGTCTTCAGATCCACATAAAATTACTAAAACAATGAATTTTCATATGTGCGGTTCTTGGAGAAATTCCATTTTCCCTTTTAGACCTCAATGCCATGGAGCTAACCAACTGCTCCAAATTTTGCTGCCAGACATGGGTCATAACCACCCCAAGGCTATTTTAGACTTCTGGGTGCAATGACCCTGCGAAAATGTTAAATCAAATGGGTGCTCTGGTTTTTCCAGTCAAGCTAGATGGTTCTACTTGTGCCCTTAAATATTTTGCTAAGTCAGGCTTCAATGAAGATCAGGATTGCAGAGACATAACAGCTGCAGAGGGTCATATCAAGCCACCAAACTAACATCGTATCTCTGAGAATGTTCAACACAGGATAATTTCTAGCAGACCAGCATACGCATGCGTGACACCTCCCATATCCATTCCCTACTGAAGGCCTTAGACATTTCCAAAACACACAGGAGTAATTTTTTATTTATTAATCCTCAAAAAAAAGCTCTTTTACTTATTTTTGTACTGTTGCATGGGTGGTCCATGTGCACCATGGAACACTACCTCCTTTTTTATATATAGCTGAGAAGCACAGCACAGTCTGACACATTCTGTAATTTGCAGTCATTATGTTTTTCTTAGAGACCGCCACATAACAGATACAGATTATTCAGAAAACTTTCATTAAAAATAAAGCAAAGACATTTTTAAGTCCTCTAGGTAGATATAGTCATATTTTCAAAGCTGGTGTGAATCAACATAGCCTGAATCCACAGTAGGTCTGAGACAACAGCTCTGATAGTCCTAAAGGCAATTTTACAGTCAGCATGGTGGACTTACCATGCAGAGAGATCTGTTCTGAAATGGGAATTTGCCTTGTATACTCTAAAAAACAAGTGGCCTTGACACACCACTGCAGTAGATATGAATCTGCAGTAGGTCAGAGACAACAGCTCTGATGGACTTAACGGCAATTTCACAGTCAGCGTGGTGTAGTTACCATGCAGAGAGATCTGTTCTGAGATGGGGATTTGCCTTGTTACTCCAGAGGACAGGTGGAGGTCTCAGGAAAAGAGCCCCCACAAAAATCAGCAGAAAAATCTGAAAGAAGGTGAGATGTAATTTTGCTAGTGATATGAATTAAGGGGAGTTTATAGAAGCATGCACTGCTGACCCATTTCAGTATCATTTTTTAAGAAAATGTGTACCGAATACAGACAAAATGCTGAGAAAAGGACATTTCCCATAAAAGTCTGAAGTGCTGGCTTATGCTTAATATTTCATGTTATCAAAGTTCCTTGTGTTTCAATTCCTCTTGCAGCTTCCAGCAGAGACACACTTATTTTTGCAGATAGAGTTTGTCCCATAAAAGTTTCAATGAAATGCCTTTGTATTAACTGGCTTTTTTATATTTCACTTCATTAAAACAACACCTCAAAAATATACTTTGCCATTAAAAACAAAAATGAAAAGAAAAGTCATTCTCTAATCTTGCATTTTAATTTCAATCATGATGTATGCAGAGGTACTTTTAAATTATTCAGTCACTTTTACCACATTCAAAATATGATTGCCTCAAAACACTTACCATGAGTAAGCTAAGAAATTATATTTGGAAGTTTACAAAGGCAAGCTAAAGGCAAGTCTAGGCTCAGTTCCCATTTTTTTGGGAGTGTGATCTTCATCTGTGCGTTGGAAACTACCCTTCCAGCCAAGGGGGTTTGCTCCCATTTGGTCATCCTGAGACAACCTCTGTGGTGTTGCAGGAATCCTCATCCCAAAGCAGACACTGTCTTCGCAGTGTTCTCTGGGGTGGCAAAAGCCACAGCGTCTCAGAGCATCTCAGAGCTTGGGACACTGAAATTTCAAACTTTTCCTGTATCAGATCATAAAAGAGTTTACCCTACTCCTGCATGTAATAAAATGCAATAATGTAGTTATTGATCATGTTACCAAATTAGGAAAATGAAGAAGCCTTACCTATGCTCACAGCAAATAAAAACTATTCCTGCATTTCTCATGCATGCCAGTTACTCTGAATTTTCTTTGTTGCATGAGACATTTGTGTAAGAGTCGGTCTGAAGTTTCCCTCATTTTTGCCTCACGATCGTCGCAAGGACCCTCAAAACCCTGAAACTCTCGAAAGGACTTTGCACAGAAGTTCTGGCCTGTTTGAGGTGGATGCTCGCTGAGTGATTGTTTGCAGCTGTGTTTGCTGTGCTGCCATGGTGCGCTGCCTCGATCAGCTGAGCTGCCTCGATCAGATACGCTGCCTTGAGCAGGGCTTGGCAAGGGGCGGCTTGTCCCCACCTCTTGGCCAAAGGAACTTTCTGGGGTAACTTCGGTGGCCCCCACGGAAAATCCCTCGTCTTCCTCACAACCACCGTGAGTCTTCCTCGCAACCACCGTGACGGACGGCGATTGAAGCCCCCCTCCCGAGGACTGAGACTGAGATAACACGGGGCGAGGGGGGAGGCAGTGGCCGGACTGAGGCGAGATGTTTCCTGCAGGTGTGTTGACTGGACCAAAGAAAATAATAGCTACCTGCTCAGAACTGGTACTGAGAGTACTGACAAAGAAATCGATACTAGCCACTGTGACCAGAATAATCATAAATCTCCTCTGATTCTGGCCCCATGTCTCTCGCTTTCCAAAGGACTATAAAGGTACCCCCCAAACTCACCTTCC
>VWZV01003379.1:77081-91628 GCA_013397155.1 Irena cyanogastra
GCCATTACCACCCCGATAAGCTATCTGATGGAGATATGCACCATCACCGGGACATCAGCACTCTTCCTGGACCCAGGTAAAATTCATCAATATTCATCACTTCCCTGGAACAGTATTGTCTTCGCCGGGACAGAGCAAAGCAAAAAATTGAATATCTAAAGATTCTTGGACTCTGAATACTAGCTTGCCCCCGGTGAAATAAACTGTATACAAACCCCACACTCCAAGACACCGATGTGAACAGGATTGATCTGGCACCCTAGAGGCCAGGTCTCTGTTCACCCAGCTGTCGACTCCCGGGCTTGAGGCTGTTTCCCTGCATTGTGGCTCTTTTTCTATGATTCTTACCAAATTTATTGTCAAATAAATCTATTTTTATTTGATTCTAAAATTGGCTCTGCGCATTTATAACACTATGAACACAGTAATTTCACTGGTACCCATCACAAATTATTCTATTATCCTTGGAAGACTAGTGGAGAGGCTGTGACTGTACTAATAGGACAAATAATTTGAAAATATTTATAAGCATGTTTTACTACTGCTTTAAAGACTGATTCTGAGAAAATTAAACAGCCTCAAGAGTACCCATCTCATTTAAGATGGCTTGGTATAATGTTGCTCCTGACAAGTAGACTTGCAGGTGTTTCTGCCTGAGATCATTACTTCTGACTGAAATGTGTGCAGCATGAAGCAGCAGAGAAGTCTCCATGGATTTATATGTGCACAGAACATATACGACCCACTGTCGTACACCTTACCCTTCTGCCGCAGCCAGTAATATCAGGAAAGCATTTCACTCGTGTGCTGTCTCATATGACTAGGTTCTCCATGAAAAAAAAACCATAACGACTAGGTTCTCCATGAAAAAAAAACATAACAGAATGAGCAACTGACTACTCATCTACCTTGCTTAGTTTCTTTTGAGATTTGGGATCAGAAGCAAACTGAATAAGAAACCATATCTATTTAAAGATTGATTGCTAATTTCTTCACCTTAATGCTCCACTTCATCTTTTTCTTCACAAGGGAATGAACTTCCATTTCCGTATGGAAACTGAACACATCTGCAAGCACTAAACACACAGTGGAGCCAAATCCATAAATACATAGAACATATTATGGCTGATGGTGAGATGAGTAAATAATCACTCATTTTATTTTTAACCCTGAATATTGATCTAACAGTGCAACCTCTATCCAAGATCTGAAATACATTATCACAAAAAGTGAAAAAAACCCAAACATGTCAGTTACCAAACAAGGAGGAAAAGCAGCAAGCACTGCAATTCCATTTGGGGAGATACTGAGCCTTTTCAGACCTGATCTAGTAATTCAAGGCCACCTACTTCTCCCTTATAACAGTGGTGCAGCTGAGGCGCTTATGCACCTGGTCAGGTCCCCAAGTACAAGAGTGGCTGTGTCTCAGCAAGAGCTGTAAGGTCTCAGTCCTGTGCTTCCAACCTCAAAAAGGAACATCACGGGGCTGTAGTTAGGTGCAGTCAGCTGCTGAAGCGTGTGTCCATCCTGACAGTGTGCATTCTGCAGCTGATGTTGCAGTAATCATTAGCACTCAGCTTTAGTAACCTAAAGTTGGTTTAAAACTACTGTGGGCATCTCTATGGTAACGTGCCTTTGGACCTCCGCACTGCAGCATGAAGTTAGCAGTACCAGACAGTGAGAAATTTTTCAGCTGGATCCTTCCAGCTAATAGAAGATATTAATGTATTAGAAACAAAGCCTTTTGAAGAAGCAGTAAATCAGGTGAACATTTTAATCAAAGTATACCCAGAATCTCAAATGACTACAGTAAGGTTTAATTTACACGAAACATTTTCCCAGAATTTTGTGGTTGAAATATTTCTCTGGTTGAAGAGAAATTTTCAAATAAACAGAAAATCCAATTCTCACTAACAATGCATTAGCATACAAGTCAGTTGCCAAGTGAATTTTTAAGAAGGCAAGCAAGAAGTTTGAAAGGTGATTAGAGAAGATGCACAGAAGGCTCTTCCCTGTTTTACGTTTAATCCTGTGATAGGCAGCACAAAGGTACTTTTTTCTGTCACACATTTATGCCACGATTTTTTCCTGCCCATGGCGTGCATATTGATAGTAAAAAAGAAGATATACCTACATTGTCAGATACTAATCACTTTAGACAATACTTGGAATAGACAAAGAACAACTCTCCTTTAGAGTGAGGAAGAACAATTGAAGATACTTAGCTGGTAGAAGCAGGCTGTGAACTGTGACCAAGAAGAACCAAGAAACCCACACATTTAAATGTATCCTGCTTTGATCCCATTTTCGAAAACAGCAATAAGTCTGCAACACCCCTGCAACTGTTCGAAAGGGCAGGAGAGGGGCAATAACATAACTAAAATGTATTTTGGGAATAAAATCAACCAGAACTGGAGGAAAGATGCCAGCAGATGGCTCACCAAACCTGCAGATAAGAACATGGGAAGTATATGCACAAACATACAAAAGAATCTCCCACTGTTAAAAGAAGGCAAACTATCGTCTTCCTATGTGATCACTTCCTCAGTGATCCTGTGCTGGAAGAACAGGTGAAAAACTATTATCAGGGAGAGTGGCAGATCAATGAAAGGAAGCACTGCTGACATCTCCAAGTGATGCAAACCCTGTATGCTGCACGGATGTCCGGCCACAACCTCCTTCACGCGCCAAGAAATGCGGAACCGTTATCAGGGAGAGCTAGGAAAAAGCCCATTGGAGGAGCAGCACTGCCCAGCCCAACTACAGCTAGAACAGCTGAGGGTTGTCTAGGAGGTATAATGCCAGCTGTTTTGATCCCTGTTAGCCCCTTAGCCACAAGAGAATGTATCACAGCCCAGACATTTATTCCCATTGAATCAAAAACAAAATGTGGGGAAATTTTCAGAAAGTTTGAATGTACTTTTGCCCACTGTCTATCTGAAAAGAGCCAGATCTTCATCTCACTGATGTCAGTGGTATCTTTCCAGATGCAAGATTTGCATTCTAACATACGGACTGATGACTTCTGAATTTGTACTACTGGACTGTATGTATACATTTCACATTTCTGCACTGGGGCTGGAAATGATACCAAGTCTTTATGTTGTATCATTAAACACTATTTCATACAGTAAACACTGTATTTTAAGCTCATTCATTAGATTTTGAAATAAAATACTTCTCTTTCTTCAGTGATAGAAAATGATACACAAAAAATTCAGATGATTGAGGGTCATCCCTTGATGGGCAATCATATGCACCAACCATGCAGGAAAACAGTATTCTCTGACACGACTTCACATGTGAGCTACAGAAATACAGTGCCCTTTTCAGTTTAAAACGATCTCCAAATCTGCAGATACTTGCAACTAAATGAAAAACAACAATAAAGCAAACATGAAAGAATGGGCTTAAAGGAGTTACTTCCAGCACAGCACATTTTTCAAATCTAAGGTGAGGTCACAGACATCTTATAGCTCCAAAGGAGCAAAAAATGCTTCATCTAAAAATAGCCTCTTGTATAAATGCGGTGGAACCTATGAAAAAGATTATCTTCTTTGAAGAAAGTTCATTACTGAACTCTTTGAACTGTATGGATAGTCTCTAAGCTACTAAAATGCCAGAAGGCCAAGAGAGATCTGTATGTGCATCAGCTGCTCTTGTTAATGTGTATCTGCAAACAGACACCCATTTTGGTTGACTGTAATACTCATCAGTCCCACTAGTTTTTCTGTTTTTGATAATTTTATATTTCGCTTTCATAAACCTGAAAGAAAAAGTCTGACATCTCTACCACCAGGATGCAGAGAATCTAAATTAAAATTATGACATTTAAAATACATTGTTTTAAAGACTTGCACAACTATTTTCTGGAGTATGAGCCTTAAATAAATCTATCAAACACATAGTTTTTAACCCACTAATGGTGTGAGAAAAAAAACCCAGTTCTGTTGCTCAGTCTAACCTCACCTAAAAGACTAAAGTAGTAAAAGCTCTGTCACACTGAAACAAAAAAAAAAAAATCCAGAACGTATCAAAGAAACTGTTGCACCAAACAAAATGACATTTATACAACGCCACATTTGAGAGAAAAAAATACCAGTAAGTTTAAATGAGTCCCATGCACCAGACTCACAGAGATAACACATTGTGTGAATTCTCTCCTAATTGGGATGGCAATACAGGAATGCATGCTGCCATTCAACAAAGCTTCACAGAAGTTATACCAAAACCAGCTATATCAGTAGTATCACCACATTAGAACAATTTTGATTCTTAGTGTTTACTCGTTTTGCTTGGGTGTTATTTTGCTGTTGTAATTTTGGTTTTGGGTAGAATACCTCTGTCTCTCTTTTGTCAAAGCTTCCTTCAGAAAACAGGTGATCAGTGATCTTGAGTTTGTCTAGACTAGTATTAGATACTTCTCTCTTGCTTTCAAATGTTTAATTACAAGATACCGAAGAAGTCCTCCACTATTGTGATGGGCTCATTAATAAAACGGAAACAAGCACAGATTAACAAGTGACTTCAGGCAGCAGTGGATACATTACTAGAGTTTCGTACACAGAACATCATCTAGGCAATTCCTGTTGCAGCAGCACTGAGCAATAAGATATATTTTTGTTGTGCAGCTCTAAGATTTGGAAAGAAATCTCTAGATCTGGACATCACATCTCCTCAAGACTCCCAAGCATCAAAGATACCCTATGCCACCAAGAAAAGACTTTTATTTCCCCCCAAAACACCTTTCTATCCACATGCCTCTTAAGCCCCATTCACTCTGGCATGTCTCTGCCCTGACCTCCTCCAGCACATAACATAGGACCCATCCACAAGCACCCCAGCTTGGCTAGACTGATCACTTTTTTCCTACTTGAACAATGACATCTCACCTGCTTAGCCCAACTCAGATCTTCACTTCATCCATCTCTTCTCTAACCACCCACCACACCATCACAGTACTCCAGCTGACCTTTTTGTCATCTTTGGAACAAAGGTAGCCGAAGATTTCTCAGGTTTCCATCAGCACACTGGGGCTGCCATCCTGAGCTCCAAGGGGAAGGAGCGCTGTCCAGCAGCTGCAGATCAGTACACCATGACCATCACAATGCAAGAAATCCTAACTTTTTTGTCTTGCTATCCTAGCCTCCTTCACATTGCAATTTGAAGTAAAATGAAGCAGCCTGAAACAAGGCCATGGCAAGGCATTTGACATGGCAGTTACTGACTTCTTCCATGAGCCACAACAGTGCTTGGAACATTAACACAGACCTAAACATTTAACACATGTGAATGGATTTATCCTGGAACGTAATATAACCACTCTTTCTGAAATCTTGTGGTTTTTCACAATATAATTAAGCAGCTGTTTAAGAAAGATTTGTCTTTGTGACAAGGAGGAAGTAGCGATTCATCAGGCAGGACTCTTTGGAATGCATGGATTTTAAGGAAGCAATCTTAAAAGCAAGAGAAAGAGAAACCCACAATAGCCAACAGTCCAGGAAGAAGAGTACTCACATGGGAGAATCTTTTTAGACACTTTCAAACAGAGACTTGAGCTTGGATAAACTTGAGCTTGAGCTCCAGAAAACACCTGAGTCATCACATTAACACCTATTCTGAGGTCTCAGAAGAAATTTGATTAACTTCGGAAAAGAACACACACAAAAAGCTAAACCTCATTTTCTCTCTCCTTTTCTAAAAGAGGTTTCTTGGTTTTCTGGCTAGCACAATGGTTTGATAAATTGCATTTCATAATGGACATGATAACTGCAGGAGAACAATGACCATTGACAACATTCAAGTCCACGGTGCCCTCAGACAGCCTTCCAAATCTGCAGCAGGGGAAGAGGAAACCCTCTCTCACTGTCCTTGTGGCAAAATGGCTAACCTAAGAGAAAAGAGAAAACTGACTGCTGTAAGCAGCTTCCAAGCTAAGACCAGAGACCTCATGTCCAATTCCACATTTGATTAGATGTTGTTTTTTTTTTAGAGCACTGACAGGTATACCACCTGTATCTGTATCACTATTTGATGAAAACATGCATATAACAAGATAAGAATCAGACCTCACTCCTCCAAATATAAGCAAATGAATTGTAATGAAATTTGACAGGCTTCAGCTCTATATGCAAACTGGCTGTGAGCAGTTTCTCCTAGGCCTACAAACAGATACTGAATAGCTTGATTTTTAATACCTATATTGCTTCTAAACTCCATTCTGCCCATTTCATCAGTGGATGTTACTGACCCTACTGATGCAGAGACTCTCATTGTTCCTTGGAATCCATTGTTCCTTTGGAATTCTTATTTAAATGTGGTTTAATAATATCTATACACCTGTTCATAGCTGGCAGTATTGTCTGTGACTTCTGTGTGCTGGAGTCCAGGTGGCCTAGATCTTTCCAGTTCCTGCTCCATTCTATGAAACCAACTGCATTGGTCCAGTTTTCCCACCCTTTTGGACTAAAATCTGCCTCCTCAGATGCAGTCTGAATCCAGGGCAAAAGGCCAAAGATTGTAAATCTACATCAAAATTAGACATGCATTTTCAAAGTGAATAACTCACATTATTAAGAGTTTAATATTGAGACAGTTTCTGAAGTAGCACCATTTAGCTGAGGCATTTTCTCAGCATGAATCTGCACTCTAACCTTTCTATATCCAAGATAAGAAATATTTGGCATTGAATAGCCAAGTCAGAGATTTACAGGGTAGAGATATACACGGATTTTTTAAAACTGTTCTCTGGAGTACCTTGCTATTCAAAGAGTCAGAGGTAATACAAAGGAACAGCATGTCTCTAATGCATTTTGTTCTTTTACAGCTGACAACACGGGTGAGAAAGACATTTATAGATAATTGGATGCTGAAGGATGGGGCTGTGGTTGACACAAATGGCTGAACTGAAAGGGAAAAATAAAGTTCACCAGCAAATGGACTAATGGTCCTCTCAAGTGAAGAAAGTTACCTGGAGTAGACACTGCCACCAAAAAGCTGTGCAGAATGTCATCTTAACTCAGAATTGGCAATGTATCTTTGGACAGAGCTTCTTCCTCACATAGAGGGAAAGGTGACTCAAACTTCATAAGCCAAAAGCACTGGTGTTTTGGGGGAGCTGTGGAAGCTCCTGCAGAATGAGCTCATTCTACTTTATGGTCTGTGAGACTGCCCCAGAAAAAATGCCCTCAGAGAAGCAAGAGACCAGGCAGGTGTTGTGTCGCTGCCCCGCAAAGCTGGTGACTTTCTGAGCTAGAAATACACCCACTGATCTGTGCCAGAGGGAGAAGACAGCCCCACATCAGGTGGCAGTTGTTACTGTAAGCTTGTGCCCTCAACCACTTCAAACACACGGGCTGCTTTTCATAATGCTCTGTACTTTGATCTTTACATGAGTAAATGTGATAATTGATTTCCTTAAGCTATAATCCTGGGTTTGACAAGACTCACCAAAAAAAAGGTAAACTCTGTGGCATCATAAAGCACTTCACATGCTATTTTCTAGCAGCCATACAGGTACACCCAGTGTTCTCTAAAGGCAATTTTAGAAAAGTTACATGTACAACAGAGAAAGTGTTGAAAGATTAACACCAAGCTCCTCAGAAGATAAAGCCTCAGTCTCATTTTGTGCATATCAAACAGTAAAAGGTGGAAAACAGATGCTGCTAGTGGTCAGTTTAAAACCACTTGGTATTTTAGGCACTGAAAGCCAAAGTTCCAAAATAAATTTTTACTGAAGGACTTAGAGGTGTCCTGCACCTGCTGAGTTCTAATAATGGAATGATTGAGGCTCACTGTTCTCTTACAAACTTCCAGCAATTCTCTTTCCTTACACATGTGTGCACATGCGCATGTGCTCATTTTATATTTAGTGATATAAATGCATATCATCCAAAGCAGTTTTGGAAGTCCAGAATATTGTGTGACTCAATGTGAAGTCATTAATCAGGCTTCTCTTTGCCAGGTGGTTTAATATTTTCTGAAGAAATGGTGTTACCTGTTCTGTAACAGTTCTTCTGTCTAGCATTGCTTAAGAGCATAACTACAGTGCTTGCCGAAGTTCACCTGCATCATTTGAAGGAGGAATGGAAAGGTCAGATACAGAGCAGCAAAAGTCCTTTTACTGTATTCATTTGAGATGTCTGGGCTTAGTCACAGAAGAACATTTCTATAGTAGCAATTTTCTTTATGGTAAGAGCTGTTCAGGGCCAGCATCTCTCAGAGAACAGCTAGTCTAAATTAACAAGGTCCTGAACTGTAACGTATTTCAACACTTTTGGCCTGCTCAATTTTTTGATGCCAACTCTGCGGACCTCAGCTACGTTCAAGACGTGTCTTATGCCTCAGGTGTCCTACAGAATTTTGAAATGGACCTTCTTCACACTAAGTCACAGAGTTGGGAGGATTATTTTCTAAGTTTACACTACACCTGGCGTGTTCCACATGCCACAGAACTTTCTACCAGCCAGTTAAACAGCAGTACACCTCAAATAAAACCAGAAGTGCAAGAAGTACACTGAATTTTCTTATACATGGTACTGCTTGAAAGACAACTGTATTTGAAATCAAGGCAATACTTATGACTATATTTCTACAGGACCTATGAACCTGATGCAAGTCTCTCAGTGGCTGCATTTCTTGATGTTCTTCACTTTGAATTTGGCAGCTGCAGTCTTTGACTTATTCCCTCACATAAAAAGAAAAACAAACAAAAACAACAACAACAACAAAAACCAAACCAAGCCAAACCAAACCCAAACAAAAACCAACAATAAAAAAAAAACCTCCCAAAAAACCTAGGACCTTGATATTTTGAAGAGAAGGGTATGTCCCAACACTTCCACCTTGGAACATAACACAGACCAACGCTGGTAAGAGATACTGTCCCACTGTATTTTTGCTTGTTTCTGAACTTTGCTTCTAACAATTATTTTGCTACAGTAAAGCCTGAAAATGATAAAAATCTATTCCTATTGTGACTGATCAAGAGAAGTTCATAAACAAGTCTTCTATAAAGAACACAGCATAAGAAGAACAAAATCATTACACCTGCTGTTCCTGTAATTTCAAGAAGAAAAAATATTATAAAGTAATCAATGGAAGCCTGCAAGTTGTTTGGAGGTTTTTTCCATCTAGCTAATATGTTAGCAACATGAGCTTTGAAACTTGTGTGTTGCTGCAAAGTTTCATTAATGCTGAAGTCTCAAGATGCTCTAGAAAATCAGAACTTTTCACAACTTCTGCTTAAGATTTGACCATAATAAAAATTTGTAAACATATATAAGGTAAGCATTTCTTTTACATTTTCAAATCCCCAAGGAAGTGTCCAAAAACCTGCTTACTTCCTTCTAAACAGCTGGTACTGTTGCACTTCAGAACCAGCAATAACTGAGTAATGGGCCAAGCAGCCATTATACAGTCAGCATCTTCTCAGCTCATTGTTATCTTCCATGATGGAAGCTAAATGCCTTGTATCTTTATACAAAGCTGATGGAGCATTTGAGATATTAATATTATTTCTGTTCATGATACTGTTTCGCTTTGTTAAGGAGGGTACAAGGGAAAGGAATGCCTGGTTTTTTCCAATTGAGTGCTTCTGCCCAAGTACCTTAAGAACAGAGTGTATGGCTGGGCACCAGAAACCGTAGGTCCTCTCCCAAATTAAGGTACAGATGCATCTTCTAACCCTTAACAAGTCCACTTGATACCTTTGTCAGACAATTGTAGATAATTGTTTACCAAGTTTTCAAGATCGAAAGAAACACACCCACCCGCCGAAACTGCTGAATGGTTACTCATAAACAGTGTGAGTGGGATGGGAGCAACACCTCTCAATGCTCTGAACAGTTCAGAACTTTTCACCAAGGAAAGGAGAAGAAAAGAAAACAACAAAAAATTGTCTTTTATAACACTGACCTCATGCCAAATGAATACAGATCAAATAAACTTCAAAAGTAAGGTTTAGATAAGCCATATATTTTAAGTGACATGGGATCATTTTTTGTTTGGTTGGCTTTTATTTTATTTTTTATTTGAACTGAATAGGGTTGAAATTATTACAAGTTGATTTATTTTAATGCTAGTTTCATACAATAGTGTGTATGAGTTTTAAAACTTTGTATAAAGGCAGGATCAAATGTAAAGTGCAATACTTGATTGTGTAAACAACTAAAGAGCAGTTTAGAACACAAAATGAAGACACACCAAGCAACATGGTTTAAGTGGTTTGAGCAGTTACACAGCAGGCAATTATTTTAATATATAATAGAACTAACAGCCAGTATATTGGTTTTGTCCCCTAATACACTTAGATGCGATTTTGTGGTGGTTTAACCCCAGATGGCAACCAGGCCCCAGGCAGCTGCTCACTCACTCCACCACCCACGGGAGGGGGAGAGAATCTGAAGAGTAAAAGGGAAATAACTCATGAATTTTGACACTTTAATAGGTAAAGTAAGAGGTGCACACATGAGCAAAGCAAAACAAGGAATTAAATCACTACTTCCCATGGGTAGGCAGGTGTAAAGCCATCCCCAGGGGAGCAGGGCCCATCATGTGCAGGAGGGAGGACAGACACCATCACTCCAAATGTCCCCCCTCCCTTCCTCCTTCTTTCCCCAAGTGTGATGCCATATGGTATGGAATATCCAATACAGCTAACACATGCAACCAAGCACTACAGCAGCTAAAACCAAGTGGTATTGCTAGATAGTCTTTCCATACAAAAATAAATAATATTATTCTTCACTTTTGAGATCTTATGGAAGTATTGTTACCATGTACTACTGCAGAAACATGTTTCCACACTTTCCCACTTCTTATAATCTGTCAAGTATAGTATACTTTTTTGCTTTTATGATAGTTCTGTTATAAGCCAACCCTGCTTTAGTCAATACTTTAGTGTGATGTACAAAATCATGTCAGGACTGGCAGTAAGAATGGAAGCTCTAACTCAATTACAAAAATACATAAAAATATTACAGATCTTAATTCTTATAAGAATGGAAATATTCCTACTATATAATTCAAACAGTTGTTAAACAACTTGAAAAATCCCAGACACCTAACAAACTCACAATTTGTAAAAAGGAGTGAAGCTATCAAAAATAGTCACTGAACCCTAGAATCATTTATGTTGGAAAAGACTGGATGTGGCACTTAGTGCCATGGGCTAGTTGACAAGGTGACATTATGCCATAGGTTGGGCTCAATGATCTCAAAACTCTTTTCCAACCTAGTTAATTCTGTGACATCCAAGATCAAATCCAATCTTTGACCAATCACCACTACACCATGGCACAGAGTGCCACATCCAGTCATTTCAACTCCAGGGTTGGTGACTTCATCACTTTCCTAGGCGGTCCCTTCCAATGCTTGACAATCCTTTGTGTGAAGAAATTCTTCCTGATGTCCCACCTGAACCTCTCCTGGAGCAGTTGGAGGCTGTTTCCTCTCATCCTGTCTCTTGTTGCCTGGAAGAAGGTCCCAACTCCCACCTGGCTACACACTCCTTTCAGGCAGTTGTAGAGAGTGGAACCATCCCCCCTGAGCCTCCTTTTCTCCAGGCTTCTCTCTCACCCACAGCTCCCTCAGCTGTTCTTCACAGGACTTGTGCTCCAGACCCTTCATCAGCTCTGCTTCCCTTCCCTGGACTCACTCCTGCACCTCAATATCTTGTAGTGAAGAGCCCAGAGCTGGACACAGGATTCCAGGTGTGGCCTCACCAGTGCTGAGTACAGGGGGACAATCCCTGCCCTGGCCCTGCTAACCACACCATTGCTGATCCAGGCCAGGATGCCACTGGCCTTCTTGGCCACCTGGGCACACCCTGGCTCATGTTCAGCTGCTGTCACCAGCACCCCCAGGTCCTTTCCAGCCACTCTGCCCCAGCCTGTGGCCCTGCCTGGGGTTGTTGTGACTGAAGGCCAGGACCCAGCACTGGGCCTGGTGGAACCCATAACATTACAATACCAATCAGAAAGTTCAGAAACATCTGAAATACATTCAGCTTAAATAACTAGAAAGTTGTAAAATATATTTGTTTATAACAGCACATAATGTAATAACATATAATAAGCAACTATTGAGAACTGAGTTATGACTCTAAAAAACCTTTTTTCCCAATTATTCCAATTTTTTTCAATTCTCAACCTAAAAAAATTGTAAAAGTGTTCTAATTTTGCTCTCCTCTACGTTAAAAAAGAAATCATATTTTGTCTTAATATTGCACTCTGACTAGTAAAAAAAAATAAATCTGCAAATCCAAGAAATATGAGAACTCCAGAACTCCAGTTTTACTCCAGTCATGCTTGAATTTTGCCCCAGTTGTTGATGATGCAGGCTCTCAGTCTGAATGAGTAAATCAGTCAATGCAGCTGCAGACAATTCTACAAGTTCCTCAGCATTTGAACTGACAATGGGCTGTGGGAGTGTTTGTGGTTTTTTTCTGTGTTTTTTTCCTTTTTCTCCCACTTATGTTTTTCTTAAGATGACTTCTGAATTTTTAAATTATTAAGGAACATTTTAAAACTTTGGAATTTCTGACTTTGGAATATTCTAACAAAATACTAGGATTACTTTGTGATATGATATCCTGCTTTCTTAGTACAACAGAAAAGTAACGTAAGATACAACTAGGATCGTGATGCAGGTTTGTTTTTTTTTTTATTAATAAACTTTGGAAGGGGGCAACAAAGCAAAATTTAATTTCTAAAAGGCTTTCAGGGAAGTTACCCACTCTGATATTAAAAAAACAAAAGAAAACAAAACAAAAACCAACCCAACAAACCAAACAAACCTCATGGAAAAAAAAATCCAGCGCAATGATCTCTTTTCAAGTGCTAAACTTAAGTGAAGACGTTGACAGGTAGGTTGCAGCAGTGCCTGCCTTAGCCAGTGAGAGGGGGACCCAGGTCTTCCAGGTACCCTACGGACACAGCCCCCGCCCGCTCCTCCAGGAGCATCTCCACAGCCCTACACCAAGGTGCAAGGTGCATCAGCATACGCGTGCAGATCACAGCGGTCCGGTTCTCTACCGAAGATCCACGCCTAGTAGCAACAGATCGTTTTATCCAGATACGGCGGGAAGAAAAAGGGATGAAGTAAAGACAGCACCAAGTACTCTCTGCCATCAGTCACAGAGCTCGGAACAAACCCTTTCCCCGCTCGCTGGGTGTGCGTGACCGATCCCAGCGTAGGGCGCCCCGGAGCCGCACCAAGGCTATGGGCTCGGGGCGGAGAAAGGCGGAGAGAGCCCGAGGGACCCGGTGGCTGCTGCTCCCCCCGGCGAGCTCCAGGCGAGGCGGCCCCCCCGCAGCAGTGCCAGCCCGGCCCGGCCCGGCCGCCGCAGCTGCGGTGAGTCAGTGGGCACTAGGGCACCGCTCCTGCCAGCTGCATCCCGCCCGCTGAGCATCCTCCGGCGGGGGAGGCGCTGGCTCCGCGCACCGTCCTCCCTCTGCCGCGGCCGGCGGGGACCCGCACCAGCACCGCCGGAGATCCCTCCGGAGCGGCGGGGCTTACCTTGGCGCCGGAGCTGCTGGTCTGGGTCTCCGCCTCGACGCTGCAGCAGTGGGGCNTTACGAAGCGTCTGTGACCACCGGCCTGTGTCCACCTGGGGTGGGGGGAAGCGGAAGAGGATGAGAAGAAGGGTGAGGAGAAGGGTGAGAAAAAGGATGATTATCGGTGGTGCAGCCCCGTCGTGACCCAGGCAGAGGATCTGCTTTCAAGCCTCCCTTATGGACAACATTACACACACACACACACACACACACACACACACACACACGTCCCCACCAACCCCAGCTGTGCTAAATACATTTTAAAGAAAAAGTTACGAATACTTATTTTGACAGTCAAAATGTGCCCTAGTCATGAGCGAGCAAATCTCCGTTTTCGAGGGTACAGAAGGGAGTAGAGCCACATAGCACCCACTGCAAGTTAGGGAAAAAAGGCCAGAATTGTTTCACAGTTCTTGATGCTGCTTTTCAATTAAGCTAATATTCAATGACACAAGCTGCCATTTTACCCTCAGTGACTGGTAGCTGCCAATCCCTGTTTCCAGTCCCTGGTGAGATAATCACGAAAACTGTTTAATGCTACAGAGATTTACACACCTTCTTAGCTTTCCACAGTGAATAGTCTCATTCACCTCAGTGAAACTATGTAGGAGGTGTAAAGCTAAACATGGAGGTTTTAAGCCTTTGCAAGATTTTAGTTTAAATCCTTCTGTTTTGAATGGCACATAATANCTGGACCGGGCGGAGGCGCCGCCGGACTCCCTGCGCTCCTTGCGGCGGGGGCCGGCGGAGGGCGGCGGCTGCCGGCTCTGGTAGGCGAGGACGGAGGGGATGGAGTCGGCCGCGTCTGTCTTAACGAAGAGGCCGTGCAGGGTGGTGGTGCCCTGCGAGATCGTGGTGGTCTGGTGGGGGGAGTTGGACTCCTCCGAGTCCCGGCAGTATATCACACCGCTATGCGAGACGTGGATGCTGGGTGCGCAGCCCATCCCTTCCCTTCCCAGCCACCCCGCCCCGCTGCACCGCCGCTCCGCTC
>VWZV01003379.1:92166-102225 GCA_013397155.1 Irena cyanogastra
ACACACACGTCCCCACCAACCCCAGCTGTGCTAAATACATTTTAAAGAAAAAGTTACGAATACTTATTTTGACAGTCAAAATGTGCCCTAGTCATGAGCGAGCAAATCTCCGTTTTCGAGGGTACAGAAGGGAGTAGAGCCACATAGCACCCACTGCAAGTTAGGGAAAAAAGGCCAGAATTGTTTCACAGTTCTTGATGCTGCTTTTCAATTAAGCTAATATTCAATGACACAAGCTGCCATTTTACCCTCAGTGACTGGTAGCTGCCAATCCCTGTTTCCAGTCCCTGGTGAGATAATCACGAAAACTGTTTAATGCTACAGAGATTTACACACCTTCTTAGCTTTCCACAGTGAATAGTCTCATTCACCTCAGTGAAACTATGTAGGAGGTGTAAAGCTAAACATGGAGGTTTTAAGCCTTTGCAAGATTTTAGTTTAAATCCTTCTGTTTTGAATGGCACATAATAAATCCTTCAAGAATTGGTAATGTCATCTAATGTCATCCAAGCAGTATGCTTCCTGCCTAATAAAGCATTTATCTGAAACCCAGCCACCAAGGAATACTTGTGTATATACCTTTTCCTCCTCTTGGAATATTACCTGATGTTTCACCACTGTTTCTCCACCTAGTTTTTAGTGAATGATGTAAAAATACTAGAAACATGAGGCATGATTGGTGCAAGGATTGTGATGTTGCATGACAAAATGGTCCGAATATGTTATTTTTGGTTCGTAATGCTTTTGAAGCACTTTCATGAATTAGATTTCAGTTTACTCATTAAGTGATGGTTTCACAGCTAAAATGCCTCAGTTTAGAGAGACTTTGAGCCTTAGCCTCTGTAGTGCACGGGTCATTGCAATTATGGCAATATAGACAGGCACTAGTCCATCAAGAAACTGGACTGAGATCATCAATTAGTTTGACAAATTATTTTCAGTTTTCCAGTTATTACAGTGAGCCCGTGTTGGCCCTGGTAATCATGATTTTCTAGGTAACTGTTTTCCCCACTAGTTGTCACTGTTCACAAATCAAGTTGTGGCTTGCATCCTGCACATGCTACATATTTGCATGTTTGCCCACTGTCACAGTGCTCTGCTGGCGGCTATCTTTGAGGACAACCTTGGAGATAGGCACACTATAAGTAAGATGAAGCAGACTGTGCTTCATCACTCAACCATGCAGCCTTTCTTGCTGCTTAGACTGCAGTTCTGGATGAGACCTCACTGACTCTCACAGCATAATGCACTTAGTTGAAGATGAATGTGTCCTAAAACCTCACTTAATAACAGGAGCAGCCAGTTTTGTGCATTCATTGCAATACTCTCAAGTCTTTCTTCCTCTCTATTAATGGCTGGGAAACTTAAGTTGGGGATTTGAGCTGCCTGCCCTACACCACAACTGAGATTTGGAAGAGAGCCAGGGGTTCAGGAATGCCACTCAGAACCCATGCACTTGCGGGGTACACCCAAAACATATTGCTTTTGGGTAAGCAATATTACCTAAAAGACCTGTAAGATTTGTTGACTATCTAGTTTGAGACATTTTTCAGGGAATTTACCCACCCCATGTATCAATGGCACTTAGAATTTCAATAAAGGATGTGAAGATAAACCATATTTTCACTTTGTAGACTGAGCTTGGTGAAAATATTATGTCATACCCTAAACTGTGTTGCTAGCTATTAACAGTCCCTTTTAATGAATTGATATCAATTATCAGATAAGTTTGTTAGTCAGTCAGTCAATCAGTCAGTCAGGTTTCCTTAACATCCTGGTATTCCAGTTTCTGCCCTGTTCCCATTGAATTTGGTGACAACTTTGCTATTGATTTCAGATGGCATTGCAGGAATCTCCCCATTTTCACATGGATTTCCCTTGCTTAGGTATACATTTGAGTCGATGCCAGAAAATAAGCTGTAGGAGTAAGTTACAGTTCTGGAGAAGCGTTGCTAAATGCAGCCCTCAAGCAGCAAGCCCCAGGATGTTTACTTTAGGTTAATGGTGAAAGAGCACAACTAAAGAGGATAAGCCTCTCTGTGCAGTGTGCCAGAGTACTTGAGAGGAGCGAGGGCTGCTGCAGGATGGGGAACTATGTGGACTGCTGAAAAGCAACAGGAAAGTGTGAAGAGTAACAATGCTTTGCCTGACAGCAGAATCAAAAATCCTAGAACCAAAGGATGGTTGAGTTTGAAAGGGTCATTTGGTCAAATCCCCCACACACCCAAGAAAGGCCATCTGTACCTGGTTGCTTGGGATGGGCATATCCGGGTGTTTTTTTAGTATCTCCAAGTATGAAGATGACACCTTTGGACTACCTATTCATTCCAGCACTCAGTCACCCTTACAGTTCCCTGCTGATGTTCAGAGATTATCTCCCATTTTACAGTTTCTCTCATGCCCATTGCCTCTGGACCTGTCACTGTGCACCACTGAAAGAGTCTGTCGTCCTTGCACCCTCCTTTCAGTTTTACATTGATGAGATATGGCCTGAGTCTGCTCTTTTCCAGGCTCAACAGTCTCAACTCTCATCCTCTCCTCAGAAGCATGGTGCTCAGAAAGAACTTAGAGAGACAAGAACTTAGAACAAGTAGGTGATGATCAGTGTGAGCAGAAGCTGGAGTGGAGCTGAGTGAGTGGCTGCAGGGGGAAATATGTCTGTCACTGAAGTAGGAACTGAAGGAAAGTTAAGGACTCCTTTTCCTACCATCAGTGCTCTTCCTGCACCTTGCCTGTGAGAAGACAACCACAGATTTCCTGAACAAGGAGAAAGAGGGAGTATTTAAAGAGGGTGCACACTTGCACCACCTCTTATAGCACACTCCAGTTCTGCTCCTGAAATCTTGCTGCGGTACACCCTGGTGGATTGAGCACTAAAGCAGAAGGCTTTACTGCAAGCAGCATGCACCAACCAAGGATATACAGAAGGGACAGCTATATTGAAGTAGAATTTGCCCTCAGAAATGCATATTCAGTATGGCCCCAGTATGAAGTTAGTGCATCCAGGCACTGGAAAATCAGTATCAGTTTTACCACTACTGAAGAGCTTTTGCTGGCTTTAACTGCAACTATATAAATCCTAACAAATTTTATGCTCACAGGAAACCATCACATCAACTTTTTTACACATGACTAATTTCAGCATGATGAATTTAAGCATTTAAGTACTGGAATGGCCTGCCTGGGGAGGTGGTGGAGTCACCATCCCTGGATGTGTTTAAAAAAAGACTGGGTGTGGCACTCAGTGCCATGGTTTAGTTGAAGTGTTGGGGCATGGGTTGGACTCGATCTTGAAGGTCTCTTCCAACCTAATCATTCTGTGAATTCTGTGAATATGAGTGATTTTGGAAACCAGAGGTGGAACCCTGAACCATCTTGTATTTTTGGGCTTTTTTTTCCAGTAGAAAGCAGTGGATATACATTCTCTATGGTGTTTACACCTGCAAATCCCTTCAGAATGAGGAAAATACACTCCTCAAAACTTTATATCCCTTCCAAAGCCAGTCATAGGCTTCATTCTGACCTCAATAGTAAGGGTTTATGCTATGAGTAGATTGCTAAGTTTATGTTGGTATTATTGGAAGTATCACCTGTAAATCCCAGTTCATTGCAGTAAGAATATATTACTTCAGAGGTCCTATTTTACAGAGACTTGAAAATCTGGTACTTGACAACCAGCTATTGAAAACAGTTACCTCTATTCATGGTTCATTTACTGTAAAACCAGTTTAAGAATGTATAAATAAGCCTGTACAAAAAGAAATTACTAGGCTCTTAGGAGGCTCAACAGTTTCTCAGTATTTTCATATTGGTCCAACAAATTTCTTAACTATAGTAAAAAATAACATCCTGTACACTCAGATTAGAGCGAAGTCAATATCTAAAAATTATTCAAATTATCCAGACTCCATGCACTGTTTTTAAAAATAGTCATGACAGCTAGAATAGAACTTTTCTTGGTACACCTCTGTTTTGTTAAAAAAACCCCCCATCTTTATGGTACTTTGATAATGTATAACATTATCAAATGCTAACTTCATGCTTTTACTCATCAACAATGCAAGAAATCATGGCACTTGGAAATCAAAAAGATATTAAATACAAGAGGTGAAGGTTACTTTTGCTTGAGAAATAAAAAAGTGTGGTTTTCAGTCCACAAATCCAAAGACTCACTCAAAAAAGAAATGAAGAGGAACATTACTGACAGCAATGACCTCTCTCAAACTCAACCAAAAAGTAAAACAATCTTTTTTAAAAAAATTCCTGCCCCAAATTCCTTTATTTTTATAACTTCAAAAAATCACTCATTGCAGCAAAACTGTTTTAATTTACCTTGGTTTTGTTATGCTGTCACTTTGACTGCTGTGAATAACAATCTCCCAGTCGCAAAATCCTACAAAAAATATACCCTCTGGTAGGTATTGTTCAATAGAATGACGTTCCTGGAAGTGCTTGCTAATCTCACCATAGAACTTGACTGTGATCTTCCTTTAACAGTCAGATTTTGATGGGCTTGGACAATGCCACTTAGTTTTGCCCAGAAGTTCACAAAATACATTATGGCTATTGTGCAAGCGGGGAAAGAAGCATGTTTCAAGGGAGCAAAACTGAAGAGGAAACTCAGTCTGGTTTCCTTTCCGCTAGCAGCCCTTGCCACTGTATAAGTTGCCAGGCACAAATTGTTCTGAGAGTGCACAGAGGGGCAGGCAGCCTTCTTTCACTCTCTACCTTCTCCATCGCTTTGCGTGCGAGCAAGGAAGTGCATTGGTTCCTGCCCTTCTCTGTCCACAGTTGTTTCTCCCTCCATACGGGTAGGAGAAGATGCAGTCCTAGCATTTTGCTCCTCACTGCTGAGAGGTGATGAGCTGCCCCAGGGATGCAGATTCCCTCCTGGGGATGGACACTTGCAGTGATTTTCCCTAGAATGGTCCAAAATGGTACTGTCCTTACTATCAGCTTAATTTTGAGAGACACAGCAAACCTTTTCTACACCGTTTTGAAGAGAAAGAGTAACATAGAAACACACAGCAACAACAGTCTTCAGCCACTAGCAGTAGCAGCAGTTGTTAGCATTCACCTGAAGAGCTTAACTTCTGGCAGGACAGTGGCCACATACTTCTAGTTATGAGCAAATTTTCTAGAACAAGATGGATCATACCATATTTAAAAGGCTTAGGCTGCTGCTCCCGAGCAAACCCTTTGGTTTGCCTTTGGGTTGGCTGGAATCAAATACACCTCAGCACTCAAGAGCTAAGAAATGCAACTGCAGCTCTCCTGACAGCACTGAACAGTTCCCCCAAGCAGCACTTCGGTGGTCGTTTCCTCAAAAGCAGCTTGCTCTATGCTCTTTATTCCTTCAACAACAGAAATCTTCTCCCTTGGTTTATTCCTCCCCGGGAACACTTGCACAGAAAACCCCTCTCGGGTGGTCACGGCGCTACCGGAAAGGTTGACTTCTTGGCTTTGGGGCTCCGGGCACTGNGGGCAAACGCCGCGGCAGCACCGGCGGTGGGACACATCTCCTCCAGCCCCGCCGACCGGAGCGGGAGAACGCCCGGAAAGTGTCAGCACCCGACACCATCGTGTCCGGCTTCGAGCACCCTGGGGCAGGGGGCAGCCCCTGGGGTCGTCCCGCCACCCTCTGACCCTCCTGGCTTCCCCTTACCTTCCTCTCCGGCCCGTTCATCCTCCCAGGAGCGGAAGGGAGCGGCGCCGGAGAGCTGGCGCCGCTGCCCAGGTGAGCAGGGCTGGCACGGCGGCCGCCACCACCTTCCTCGGGGCCGGCCCGCCCCCGCAGCTCCCGCCGCCGCCCCGCGCCCGGCCCCGCTCTGCTGGGAGCGCTCCAGAAAGAGGAGTTTCGCCTCCGAGCCTCCCGTGGGCAAGGAGCGCAAAAAGGCTTCCCCGAGTTATCCTGCCCCACAGCCGTCCTCTCTGGCCCTTGCGCTGATCATTGCTTGCCCTGATCGGGAACATTTAGTAATGGGGTAAAGCGCCCGGGGAAGGTACGGCAAACCAAGTGCTCTGAGTCTAGCATGATTCACATGGCTAAGAGTTACACATCCTTTGAGAGAGTGGTAAATTCACATGCGGAACTGATAGCATGCTGCCGGTGCTTTTCAGGATCCTCCAGTAAAACTCAGCCTCACACTCGAGAAGGGACAAAAATTACTTGGAGCTGAGCAAGAGTAGCATAGCCACGATCTGGAGAAAATCTAAACTGCCGGAGGTGGGACTGGAAATATATTTCAAACAGCCTATTTTCATCTTTGAGGTGTTCTAGTATACAGCAAGTATGAGGTAGGTGGAAAGAATCATCTTGGGAATGACATCTTTGGGCTTCACTCTTTCACTTCATTACTCTTCCCCCATGCCTTAAAAACAACTAATGTCTGCTTTTCGTTTTGGAGTAGTGCTGTTTCTGCAGAGTTCATTAATATTGTCAATGCTTCGTAAAGGTATACAAGGCCTCAATGAGGGAACTCTATAAGGTACTCAGACAACACCATAAAAAGCAATCCCTACCCTCAAAAAATCAAAGGCTTGCACACAAGGCAGTGGAGAGCATGTAAATATCACAAAAGCAGAGCAACATTAAAGGTGACAGGGAGTTTTGGGACAAGTAGTGGTAAAGTCATAGCAACTGTCTAACCAAAATCACCAAAAACCCCAACAACCACCCAATGCACTAAACCTGTGCAGAAAATTAGTTCTAGACAGAAGAACAGTTATGTCAGATTGAGGCTAGGGACGGTGAAGATCTGCCCTATTTCTAGTGAAAAAGACACAGAGTCAGCAAATACAATCCTTGAGCTCCCCAGGAATGCTAGACAGTGCACATATTGAAATGTCCTCAAAAGCAGGTCAGAACATCCTCCTTTTTGTGGCCATACATCTGCAAGAGCCATTGTCTGGGAGCTCATGTGACAGAATGACATTGACACTCTCTCAGGGTCCTGGTCCTGCATGGATGAGCTGAGTGAGAGGTTAGCTACAGCCTCAGCTGCACATGGCCATGTTCTTGGATACTTGGGACTGCAGCCCTCACATGGACTCAGAGGATGTACAACCTTTTTTCTCCAGAACCTCTGCACAAGTGCCAGGAGTCAGTCAGCCAACTAGAAATCTCAGAATCAGCTTTGCCCAATTATTTCCAGTAACTGTCAGAGAAGAAAACATCAGAGTCTGCCCTGGTACCCTGCTTCCCCAGGTGAACAAATTAGGCACTAATTAATTACCCTTGCCATTCTGTGCAGCCATGCTCTCTTTGCAATAAAAACTCAGAAGTATCTTACCCAGTCATGGCATCACAATAAGGGCAGGGTGCTCATGTGGACACAGGGGCTCCAATGGCCCCCAGTATGAAGTTTTGGATACAGCAACATAGATTTTTTGCAGTTTCCTCACAGTCCTTTCCCTGTATTTCTCATTTCTCCTTCATTATTTTTTAATGCAGTCCTTATATACCAGCTTAAATTTAATCTCTCCTCAGGTTTTCAGACCATCACAAGAACAACAACAAAAAAATCATTAAGGGTTGATGTTAGGAGCTGAAGTAAACAGATATCTAACAATACTGCCTAGTAGAGCACAGCTGGATGAACAGGACACTGCCTGACAAAGATTTATCATGTTATATGTGCGCAGAAAAGTATTGCTTGTGGCTAAGAAGGAACCATTTTTTTCAGAGAGCAAATGCCATTCAGTAACAGTAATAACAATAATGTTAATAAATAGTAATAATAGTTACAGATTTACATCCCTGGACAATTCACTGCCACTTCATATAAAATATAAAGGTGACAAAGCTGTGGGCTTTATGCTGCTTTTTAGGTGGTTGGTTCTTGGGCATTCCCAGTCCCTCTTCTTGAGCATGGACTTGAACCACAGGGGACGAAATAGAGTTGCTGGTTGCTTGAGAGTGTGAGGTGTTAGTTAGAAGAGTTTCCAGCAGACTTCAGACAGTCCTGATAGCATCTGACTTTGACAGGACTGCTAACATGAGTAAAAGGCTACAGGATGCTTGACTAATCCTCTTATCTACAGGCTTCAGAATGTATCAATTATTCAATTTGCCATAGTTAATCTTTCACAGTGTAATCTTTGTATGCAGTCAATTCCATAATATTTTAAATACATATCAACTGATGTTATAAATTGCATCAGTTGATATATACAGTAGCTTCTCGTCTTGCCTTGGAGTGGTTCATTGGTTGATAGACAATCCATTTATTGTTACACATGTGGTTGGATGGAACTATTTTACATTCTTATGAATAAAAAAAAGTTATTAAATATAAAAACAGTACAGAAATAGCACAGCAAGATTTGTAAACTACAACTTAGAAAGCCACAAACATCACACAAGGCAAATACTCAAGAGGGATATTACTTCTCTCTAGATTTAGTGCAAATCAGAAGAGAACACTACTCAACATTGAAGAAGAACTACAGATAGTGAAATGCCCAGTTAAAGGAGCAAAATTAAGTATTCTAAGATACTTTGTCTAGAATAGGGAACATACCTTTCACCACGTATTTCAGATGAGATTTTCTTACTTTCAAGTATATTTAGGACACCTAAGGACAGGTCCTTTGGTTAGCATGAAGACATTGTTTTGTTCTATCATTATGCATCATTGGTGGATCATATGGTCCACTCCTGGTTCTGTAGTAAGCCGTGCCACTAAGAGAATCAGAGGAAGGAGACATTCTCTAATTGGGAAGCAGTTTAAAAGAACTCAGTAATTCTTCACTTGCATTGTATTATTAAAAAAACCAAGGAATTGCAGAGCAAACTCATATTAAATGTAGTGTAAAATAAAAATCTTCTCTAGCTCAAGCAAAGTTCTCTGTACTTTTTGCTGTCTCCACAAATGAACAGTAACTAATAGCTTTGGGAATTTGCAGTTGAGTATTCACTGACATAAATTTTGCTATAAAATAGTATTAGGAGTATTCATCTTAGCCATTGTAGGGAAATTCTTCTTCTCATTTTGGCAGGCTGTGTGCTTACTGAGAATATCTTCCATCCTGGAAAGACATGAACATGGCTTTCAAGAGCTACAAATACTTGGCAGAATCCTGTTACTTGGCTAGGGCACAAAAGAAGGAAGCGGCATGAATCATTCTGTGGCTGTAATCTCTCAGAGTAATGCTTCAAACACACAAACATGAATTCACTATTTTAGAGCACTCCACAGCAGAACTGTGTTGTAAGCAATCCTTTGTCAAAGATGATCATTACATCACAGACTGTGTACTTGTGTGACACTCATGCATGGATGGACAGGCACAGGGCTCATGCCAGGGTAACTATGATGAATATAAACTTCATGTGAGTCATTGACATTTTAAAAACTCATCAGTTCTGGGACAAAAGACAATATACCTGTGCAAAATGTGTGTTAATACAATGTTTACAAACAAATGCTTCTGCACCTGCTAGAATACAAATATTTTAACAGGTGCATTTGAAAACTCTCCAATGTTATTGCTTAAGAAAACACTACTCAGCTCATTGTACAGAAATAATCTAATTTTTTCATCTCTTTGCAATAATGCGACGAACATGCACAAATACAATCAGTCCTGAACAACTAATGAGACAGACACAGCAGAAAGAATCCTTTCTGTTGCATGTTATAATGTCTAACGCAGAGCCATTGCACCAAAAAATAGTGTATACAGATGTGCAAGTAATGGCTTTCTACAAATAGACACAGTTCAGAAAGTCTGACTCTCTTTTTGGCATTTTTGCTTTCTATTCTACGTTTAGATGAATTAGTGTAGCACATACAACGAGTTACTCTAAGAATGACTAAAGTGATTTACTCTTAGAAATACAGTGAAGGTTCCTTAGGGCCAGCAGTTGGCAGGAAAAAAGCCACCAAACCATTCTATTCCATGTAACGTTAAAATTGCATATCCTTTGCACACAGTAGTCTCAGGGTATCTACAAATTAGTTGTAGTTATGTCAGGTTTGGAGAAAAACAATTTCCAGAGCAGGAATTGAAAGGCAGCAACACTTCAAAAACAAAACCAAACCAAACCAACAAAAA
>VWZV01003379.1:102262-124905 GCA_013397155.1 Irena cyanogastra
AAAAAAAAACCACCAAAAAAACTGAATCCTAAAAAACCCCAAAAACCAACAAACAAGAAACCTGCCCAAAAACCAAACCCATAAAGAGCATGATCAAGCACATCAATTTGTGAAGGATCTGGTGGTGGCAGAACTACATATTTCTCTCTGAGCTGCACAGTCCTGTCTCCAGTATAACAGGTGGAATCTTCTTATTTCTGCAAGCAATGAAGATGACTTGTGTTGCTCTCCAAGAAACATCCAAGCAGCGCCTTCACCACCATCCTCCCAGCTGTGGTAGTAGGTGTGTTAAAAAGATCCCTGCACAAAAGGTACAGAAGTCCTTTGCACATGGCAAATGAGAGTATAAAAAGCTGTGGTGTGTTCAAAGCATAATGCTCTAAGGGCAGCAACAAAGAGGTGCAGTTACCCCTTCACACCTCATTCCTGAAGGCAGCCTGAAAATTCATAAACCTGGGGGGTAGAGTCACTGAACTGCTTGCTGCATACCAGTAGTTTTACTCACAAAGTGAGTAAACATGATATCTGCCAAGCCAAGAACTCCCAGTCCTGCTGCAGTCCACAGTTCATCCAGCCTGTAGACTCCACATGGTTATGGATGGATTGCTGGAGGGGTGGCAACCAGGTCCTACCTACCTTACCACCTTCTTTGCCATTGTGCTGGGTTGCTCTGCATGGCTGTATGGTGCCTTCTGTGCTTACAGCAGCTGAATGTGCTCCTCTTTAGGAGAATGGCTGATTTCTCACAGGCCTCCTACGCTGGAAAATTATACCACACAGACTGTGAGACCTTCAGAAGCAAAGCACTCCTCACAGAACTCACAAAGGTAAAGGTACTACTCAGTTGAGTGACAACTTTGGTGCAAGGACAAAAGGTATGAAAGCTACCATTCTGCCCCAGCTTATTTCTGGTAACAGAATAAACACAAGATCAAAGGTCAGAGGGCACTCCAACCTACTTCTGGAAAATACCTCCTAGGAAAACCTAGGGAAGCAAGGCACTTTGCAACAATATACAACTCCTTGCAACTTGTTTGCTGACCCAGACCATTTTCATCCGCAAGTCAGGTAGGTAAAATAATCTTCATCTGCCGCTGCAAATCACTGTGTGCAATGTTTACAGGCTTGTATCAACAAACCAAGTTCAAATCCATTTTAAAATCTGACTTCAAAATGACATAATGGGTTTCTCAGTGCATTGTATGAGAGGGATTATTTTTCCATAGTGGGTTATTTCAGATACTAACAAATGCCACAACTTCAGCATAAGAAGGAAACACAGCCCAGTAAAAAAATCGCGCTGCCTTAGACTTATGACACTACCCACTAATGTTTATTAAAATGTGCTTTTGCAGAGACTACCCTGCCTCAGTTTCCCTTCAAACTTCCAAATTCCTCCCATTGCTTCTCCCTTCCCTGTTGTCTTTTCCCACCTCTGTGAGGAAAAGACAACACCTCTTTTTCTCTCTTGCAGTTTTTTGTCCTTTTGCCCCACCTGTCTACAGGGTCACACCTTGGCTTTCTCTTCCAAAAAACCTTTTCCACAGCAATAATAGCTTGTAGAACTACTGCCTTCTCACACCATCTTTCTCTCACCTCCAAGATTTTGGATTATGCTCTTTGCTATCTCTACCCAATTTTCCTGTAATTAAGTGGTGACCCCCTTAAATCAGCTTTCTACTTTATGCTTTCTCACTAATCCATCAAATAGCTCTTTTAAAGGCTGATGATATTCCCATCTCTCAGAGTCCTCCATATTGCTGGAATAGTCAATAGTGACAGTGACCATTCCCTCACAGGGCAATCAGTTTCCAGTTGATTGAGCACAACCAGAAGTATGATTCTAAATACAAAAAAGATCAATCGGAAAAAATAAATGATCAAATAAAACCGAGAGAGAAAAATTATCCCAAAGCAGTTCTGCCTTCTCCTATTTGTGACCATATTCATCCTGTCTTATGATCAAGAATCAAAATAAAATGATTAAAATTAATCTAACTGCATACCTACCATACTTCTGCCCATTGCAAGATCATAATCTACAGCTACTGCTGCTCTTTTACTCACACGACTCTGAAATAATACTGATCAAAAATACTGAAGGCAGATGGATGATCTTCCTTTGTAGAAGGAGTAGTTTAGCATCAGTTAGTACTTAATACGACCACAATTATACATACACATTTGCTTCAGCAGAAGGTCAGCAAAACCTCCCTGAAGAAATTGTGATACCCAGTTCTACACAGGACAATGAAAAAAAGAATCAGAGGTACAATCTGTTCTCAAAAGGAGTGAATTCATTGAAACTCTAAGAAAGTCCTTGTCTTTGTCCCTGAAAAATTACATTCTAATCCAAGTAACTAAAAACTCTGGCTTACTCAGGAACAATTTCATCCACAATATGCCTGCAGAGCTGTATATGGCACAGGCATTCAATTCTCTGTCCACAGGCTGATCAGGCACTTTTCGGGAAGGCTTTCTTTACAGAGACTTCATCTTATTTTCCTCACCCATCTTTGAAAATTGCTAATAGCCTACAGTCATACATACTTCTCTTCTTGTCATTTGGGCGCTCTCTTTCCTTCCAATCCATTCATTCCAGGAATCCCCTAAAAGGTGGGCTTGGTTTTGGTTTGGGTTTTTTTTTTTTTTTTACCTATAATCTCTCAAACAAATCTTTAGTCAAATAATGGTTCTTTATAGTTTCTCAGCCTATCTTGTAGACTGAAGCAGAAATGGGGAGTAAAAAGAATGTTGTTTGGGTTTTGTTGGTAATGTCTAGGTATGTGGTGTTCCACAGATTACTCAATTACAGCCAAAGCCTAGTTAATCTGTGAGGCTGGTTGCTAGCTGTTCAGACATCCTGATTATGTAAAATTTCCTATCTTTGACCCTGGACAGAATAGAGGAGTCTACACACAAAGTTTTTGAAGTCACCACAAATGCTCCCATCTGGTGGAGGTTTTTAACACAGGATGACACTACACAGTGCAGTGAAATTTACTTACAGAAGAGTGGCAGCACTCATCATGCATGAGGCTTATGCAAGTTCTGTGCATTTGCATAGGCTTTTTAGTACTGGTGACACAGTGAATAGTTTTAGGACATGGAATGTCTCCTTGCATGGGAAATGGAAGTTGGTAAGTTTGGAGAAGAGATATATGCTTGTTTCTCAGAAGGAGACAGAGAAGGGAGTGAGCCACATACTACAGGTTTGCTTATCCTGGTCCTGAATTCCTGGATTCTATCACATCTATTTTAATCACTTGGAATCTATTGTTTGATGCTGATTTCACATTTGCAGAGTAGTAAGGCATGTCTGGCCATATGAGGAGGGATGCAGTAAGAGTATTTGCACTACGCTGATCATTAAAAATTAAAATACCGCCAAGATGATGAAGAACTAAGTCATTCAGCAAGAACCCCTCGCCTTGCAGAAGCTCTGAATAAAGAGACACAGAGAAAACAAACAAGCAAACGGACAAGCAAGCCAGAACAGGTAGGAGCAAGAGAATTAAAGGCACGGCTAGCTGCACAAAAGCCCCGAATCGCCGAAAGGACGATTTACAAATTGCCAGTAATACTGCTGTGTGAGCACCCCCTGGTGGCCCAGAACGAACAGGTCCAGAGAGGAACACGCGGTCGCGCAAGGGGAAGGGCGCAGGAGAACGCAGGGCCTCACTTACCTTGTCCGCGCAACTGATCACTCTACGCATGTCTCCACTGGAAGACAGGGGAACAACTCAACATCCAAAACCAATTTAATTGTTTATCTTTATGTATTTTGTTCCCAGCATTTCCTTAATTTTCATGTCATCTGACTGGTTAAAAACTTCTGTTCATTTAAAATTACTTTACCAATTTGTTTTAAAATAATTTTCTTTGGAATGTGAGATAAGAATCAAATAAAAAAAATAAGACAGTATAACAATACTGGGAGGGAGATATGGAGGGAACAGAAGTCAATTTTGAACTGCTTTCCAATATACCAGGGGCTTCGAAGTATATTTTAACTTAATTACAGAACATACTGAATTTACTTGGTTTCAATGCAGGGCTATTCACTGTTTTGCACTTGTATTTAACTTGGAAAAACAGTGGAGCATGATTGAATCTGTCATGTTCATACATCACAGCTTTATAGTTCCATATTTTTTAGGAAAAATTTAAACTTAATTTTACATATGTAAGTACTTTTACATATGTACAGAATATGTTTCATGTTTGCTCTTTTCTGCAATTATTTGACTTACAGTCTGTTATCAGTGGGGTTCAGTGTTCAAGAAGGGTAAAAACAGTGTACTGTTTTTCCTACTTTTAGCCAGGGTCGAGTTAATTTCTTCTCAGTAGCTGTGACAGTGCTGTGTTTAGGATTCCAAATGAGAATGGTGTTGATAACACACTGATGTTTTGGCTTTTTGCTAAATCCTGTTTATCCTAAGCCAAAGACTCCTTTTCTCCCTTGTGTCCTGCTCTGCCAGTGAGGAGGTAAAAAAACAAACTGGGAGGGAGCATAGCTGGGACAGGTAACCCAAACTGACCTAAGGGGTACTCCACATCACAGAAGGTCATGCCCAGTATATAAACTGGGAGGAGTTACTTAGAAGGGCAGACAGTCTGGATTTGGGAAGGGTGGTCTGGCATTGGTCATTGGGTGTTGAACAATTGCAGAGTGCAGCACTTGTTTTTTTCCTTCTTATTACCATTATTTATTACTATTATTATTTACCATTATTAATGTGCTTTATTTTCAATTATTAAACTGTTCTTATCTCAACATACAAATTTTATTTCAATTCTTCTCCCCATTCCACCAGGGTGAGAGGGGAAGAGAGAGGGCCTTGAGGGAGTGGCTGAATGGTGTTTCAAGCCCACTTGAATTTAAAAACACTATTAAAAGAAAAAAAAAATCTGAGATAGTATGAGACCTATTTTTCCTATGGAAATTTTGTATATTTACCACATTTCGAGATCCACCAGCTAGACATTATTCCCGGAGACTTTGTGATAATAAAGGCACTTGTAATTAGAAAGAGTTGAACTAGTGCTGTCAGACACAAGTCCAGCTCTTATATTCTCTTACCTCTACTACAGCTTACCTAACTAAGTTTCCCACAACAACAACAAAAAAATCATGCATATATTGCTTGGGTTCCTATGGAAAACAACTATGTTCTCAGGCTTATGGATGGAGAAGAGAAAATGGAAAATACCTTATGTGCTGGATGAAAAGCATGGAAGATAATAACCCTTCTAAGTAATTTAAAAATCCAGGGCAAAATATCACTCCAAAATGGTTAAGAGCCTAGAACTTGGAGATCTAAGTGCTGGAGTATTTCAGACAGCTCACAAAATATTTTGACTGTCCTTGCTCAGAGTCCTGAATATAGGTCCATTAAAAATGCATATTCCTTCTTAACCAGTCATCTACTGAGAAAAATCAAAGTGAGAACCCCAGCAGATGTGTCTAGTTACCAATTATCTTTTAGTTTCTCATCTTCTCCTCAAATACATGAGGGGAATAATTTATACCTCGATTATAAGATATGTAGCAGAGGAGTCATTTAAAATCTTTGGTGGAGTATGTATTTCAGAAATACAAGCAAAGAAAAAAATCTTCATTACAGTTAATTACAGTTAAAATGGATTTGGAAGAGAAATCTTTACTCATCTTTTAAAGGCAGTCATGAAAAATGTAATGAGAGCCAGACCCTGGTCTGCACTCACCCCAGTTTGCATTGGTGTAAACCTGCTGCCTTTGAAAGACTTTCTCTCCCTTTATACTCCTCCCAGTGAGATGAGAATCAGGCCTGCAGCCTACCTGCCCACTCTTGCCGTGATGATGATGAGAAAGATAATGAAAAAATTAATGGACCTGGAGTCAGTATTAAAAATTGCTTGTACCTAATACTAATTTTCCTCATGGCTGTGAAGCCCTCTTTTTGATGAGAAGAAAAACAGAACAGTTACCAGCTGTTCACATAATGACGAACACTAATAAGGGAAGACATGCATGTTAATGAGCTGGGGGAGGGGAATCAGAAGGGGCACTCATCAGTGCAGCTGTCAGTGCAAATCCTTCCTCTGAGCATTTTTGAAATCTGATGGCATGTCAGCATGTTACACTGGCAAATAGACTTGAGACTGAAATCAGCCCCAGGTAAGGAAAATAGCTCTTCTAGAGTCTATTTTCAGCCATGCCAGGTGATCAGCCTGTCTTTCACCATGCTGTTAATGGTATTAGGACAGGTATTCTCACCACATGTGTCATCTTCTAAACCATTATTATTGCAGTCACAAATGAACAGTCAAACTGAGATGACCTCATGGGTCCAGCAGAGAACAACAAGTAAAGACAGAGATGTGTGGATCAGAACTGGTGGGAGAACAAGGACGCCTTTTGTCTTCTCTGGTCTGTATATCACAAAAACAAACTGAAGCTTAAAGGCCTGTCTGCATGCAGAGTTGTGGTGTCTTCTTTCAAAGCACAGGCTTATGCTGAAATAAGCCATACAGCCCAAAGCAAAGTTTGCATTTAGGCTTACAGTATCCTAATTAGCCCGCCTCAATTATGTGAAGACAGGACCTGTTCCCAGGACCTGTAGGTGTAACAGACATCAGGCTACCATAGGTGCAAATCCATTGCTTGGAATTCACTTCCTCCCAATTTTCTGAAAGCAGTCTGAAGAGGCATTAGGTTCTTGGAGGACCTCAGCAACATATGTCTTGGTAGCTTTATTAGAAGGTACATTTGTTCAATTTGTTCACACTGCATGATCTCGGGAGGCTAAATCATCAAAACTGAGCAATGCAAATCTCAGAGAATGAGGTCAACCTTAAAGAAAACCATGCTCCAGAGCTTTTGACCCGCTGAGGATTGCTTAGCCACGTTCACATGTGCCAATCCACATGTGCACTAACTATAGTCCTACATAGCTAGAGGTAAGATTCCCAATATGAAGGACAGTGTTTCATGCAAAATACAATAGGTGGTGTAAAACTGCATGGCTGGATCTATGCTGATTTACATCTAAATCTACATTTATACATTAAAAATGTCTTTGACTTTTTAGATGTGTAAATAGGTCTGGACAAAAGCTCACTTATCAGGTTTTTATTTCTCAGTAACAGATGTGGCACTTGAATCAGTACTGCAAGTTGTTATATCATCCTCCATGTTGGGCTCAGATTGAACAGAAGCTGCTGGGGACACGTTCTTTCCTGATTAATATGAAGATAGTGATTCGTTTTTCTTTTTTTCTTCTTTTTTTTAAACTATTATAGCTGTGTTTCTACAAGAAAAACGTATGCCACACAGCAGTCAGCACTTCTCAGCAGGAAAAATTGAGACCAAGAACACAGAGATCTATGAAATCAGAGATGAAATGGAAAACATGAACAAGAGGCATAAATTAGAAAAATAATTTAGGAAAAAATCAATTTCCTAGTAAGTTCCACTTAGTCTCACAGAATAGACTGAAATGAAATGCAAAACAGGGAGTCCAACTCCATCAAGATGTAAAGATTACACAGTATGGAGGTCAGTGGCATTGTGTGAATTCATTTAACTCTGAAAAAGTGTTCAGAAAAGTAAGTTCAGAAAAGTAAAGGTTTCTGTTGCTTTTGCAAATGCCTGAATTTGAGAGATGTACCAATAACAGGATGAGGTGCATGGTAAAAAAGCACACCCAAACACAAGTGCTCTCTAACTTACAGTTGAATGCAGAGGGTACTTCAAGAGGCGAAATGATCTGCTGGTGACCTGACTCTCTACTTAAGTGATCCAACAACATTACTAGGTTGCTCCTGTACGTGCTCCCTGCAGCACACAACAGCAGTTAGAAAAGGGCTGGAAGAAGCTCCTGGACATCTACCCTGGTTGCCTTCTTGAAAGCAAGATCTTGTACAAAAGAAGAACTCATCGCACAGGGGCAGCCGTGCAACTTGCTATAATAAATGTGCATTCCGCCTGGAGATTTCATGACATTTACCCATGAAAGGGGAAAATTTCCAAATCCAGTCATCTTGTGCTGCACATTAGACTCATTCGTACTAGTTTCTTCCCTCATAAATTTGGTAGACAACTGGTTATCATCCTCTTCAACACCATGCCTGCAAACTCTTTGTCCATGCACCCTTCTCTTTTTTTTTTTAAGAATTAATAAACCAAATTCTTTAGCTTGTCATCCCAACCATGTTTTCAAGTCCTCTAGTTATTCTTGCTATGGTCCTCCAGACTACTTCCAATTTCTGGCACAGTAGGAGCCGAGAGGAGGGTATGCACAGAAAATGAGGTTTCTGAACGCCAAATAAATCCTTAGATTATTTAGATTAAACTGTAAATAATCAGAAAACCCACTGCCATTCTCTTGCTGAAATCAGTCTTTCCAAAATTTCTAGCATTCTTCCTACATGCAGAGCAAGGGCTTTCATTCTGCAGAAGACATTCTGTCTTTTGCAAGACAACCCAGGTTTCATGTCCCCCTGACCGTCAGCCAAACATGCAGCAGAATTTTCAATTGTGACTGCAATTATAAAGAATGTTGGAACCACCAGACTGGTGATAACAGAGTCTTTGTATACCTTCAGGGTGCCTCCACCTCAGCAATCTTTAACAGGCCTTGCCAGGCCAGGCAGAAATATTTTCTGCTTCAGGGAGATGTTGTGTGGGGGTGCTCCTCTGTGACATTACTCTTATCATAATCCCTACTTATGTGGCCATGCTGGAAATTAAGTAGTCTCCAGTTTTTGCACTCCTGGTGATAATGCCAGTGCCCTACAGGAACAAGGCAATTGTATGCCAGTGCATAGCTACAGCATGACCACTTTCAACATGAAACAGCAAGTAAAAGCATAGAGAAAATTTGGCACAGGAAATGTATCCAATGGGAATTGCAGTCCTCAAGGTTGAAATTTGGTCAAATTCTTCCATGTGTGCTGAATGCTTTATGCAAACTTTAACCATCCAAAGAAGATCCTGGACTTTCACCTCTTCTGGAAGACTGCAGCACGGTAAGACACTGACCATGTATTGCTAAGAGCCTTCGAAGATTGGTTTTGTGCATTAAAGCACTAGAGCTTGTTCATTGACCTTACATATGTCAGTAACCAACATGATGGTCAACATGGCTTCATTAAGGGCAAACTGTGCCTGACAAATTTGGCAGCATCCTGCAACAGACTTACACCAGTGGATAAGGGAATGTCATCTAACTGGACCTGTGCAAAGCATTTCATGGTTCCATGCGCACCCTTGACTCTACAGTGGAGAGACCTGGATTTGACAAGTGGAACACTCAGTGGATAAGGAATTGCCTGAAGGGTCCTGCTCAAAGAGTTGTGGCCGATGGCCAGGAGCCTGTGTGGAGAGGAATGACGAGTGGTGCTCCTCAGGGGTCTGCACCAGGGCCAGTGTTACACAACATCTTTGTCAGGGACACAGACAGTGGGATCAGGTGCCACCATCAGCAGGCTGGCTGATGACACCAAGCTTCGTGGTGTCACAACTGCTTTGAGGGGCCACAACACACTGGAATGGCCTCCAGCATAAGACATGAACCTGCTGGAGCAGATGCAGAGAAGGGCCACAGAATTGACCAGAGAGCTGTAGCACCTCTCTTATGTGAAAAGGATGAAAGAGTTGGGGGTCATTCAGTCTAGAGAAGAGAAGGTAATAGAGAGACCTCCCAGTACCTAAGGGGGACCTCCAGGTAAGATGAGGAGAATTTTTTATCAGTGTAATTATAGGACAAGGGGGAATGACTTTGAATTGAGAGAGGACAGTTTATATTAGATATCAGGAAGAATTCTTTACTGTGAGTGCACTGAGGCACTGGAAGAGGTTGGTCAGGGAAACTGTGGATGCCCCATCCATGGCCAGGTTGGATGGGGCTTTGAGCAACCTGGTTTAGTGGAAGGTTTCCTTGTCCATGGCAGGATGTGGAACTGGAGATCTTTAAGGTCATTTTCAACCCAAACTGTTCTATGAACCTGTGATTCTATCACTTGAAAATAGTAGGTAAATGATATGCTTATATTTTAAATCATAAAAATAATTAATTCAATTGCTGCCACAACTTACTTCAGCTTCTGCAGCCTCATGTTCATGCACTGGTTGTAAGTGTGCTGATGTAGACCAGACAGCATGGGAATCCCAGTGATGAAACGGGTGCATCAAAGGAACAGCGTGAGATTTTTGCTCAGGCCAGAAGATGTGAATAGGAGACATGTCTGGGGAAAGGGAAACTGAAGGCAAAAAATCTGATCCAGTTGCTTGCTAAATACATATTGTCCTGTGCAGGAAAAGCTAGGGACTTTGAGAGTAAAGAGGGCACAAGAATATAATTATACATTAAATCATAAAGCAAGAAAACTTGAGATGCCAGTGGAGTTAAAGCAGTTAACAACTGGAAACTATAGTTCTTGCATTTCTGCAACACTTGAGGGCCTTACTGCAATGATAACAACGTTCTCTTCACCTCAATTTTCTGTGTGATGTATCATGTGCTCAGCCATGTTTTAGCTTTGGTTACTATCTCGCATTCTGAGGATCTATGTCTAGGAATGCATTTCTGTTCTTATTAATTCTAACATATATTCCAAGTAACTGCATTGAACTCAAAGAGGTGTCATCATCAAAAAAACCCCAATAAACAAACAGATGCAACCATCAATGAAATAACATCCTATTCTTACATAATCAACAGAAACTTACAAGTGGCAAGTAGCTGGTGAAAAAATACCATTCTGAAAGCCTAAAGTGAAGAACTGTTATCTTTACTTTGCATGTAAGGATTTTTTTACTCCAAATGAGCCTTATGGATTCCAAAATACACTTTGTAAAATCATTGCTGTCAATTAAGTCACTCCAACTGAAACCAGTAGAAAAAATCATGCCATTGCAGCTGTCAAGAGTTAGGTATTTCAAGGCTCTAGACTATTTTTAACAGTATGTAGAATATAAAATACGTAATTATTCAAAAGAAAGATACACAATCTGAAAAGTGCAGTGTTTTCAAAATAAGCAAGTATCCTGACACCTGTAACATTGCTGCAATTTGGCCAGCACTATGATAACACCAACTATTAGTGCAGCTGTCATTGCACTAATAGTTGGTGATTCAACAAAGTGCTAAATACAGCCAGTAAATTCTTTGTTTAGGTGAGCAAACATAGGAGATTTAAGTCAGTGACAGAAGAAAGATCTTCCTTGGCTAACTACAGTAGTGCAACACGTACAGTTTGGCAGGAAGATGGTGCTGCAAAACGAGAACACATTTTCTCAGTTTGGGATCATGTTCCTGCAAAGACTGACACAACCATTTTAAGTCACAAAATGAGATTAGCTCAGTTCATTAGAGCATGATGCTAAAGATCAGACCCCAAAGTTGTGGGTCTGATTCCCATATAGTCCACTTAAGAGCTGGACTTGATAATCCTTGGGTCCCTTCCAACTCAGAATATTCTGTGATTCTGTGGAATTTCTCCTCCAGCTTGAAGAGTTGGGGCATATGTATGTCTGTACACTTCTATACCAACATTGCATTCAGTTTGCATGGACAGATTTTGGTAGCAGGGGAGTTAACAGAGGTGGCTGCTGTGAGAAACTGCCAGAAGCTTCCCCCATGTCTGACAAAGCCAGAGCCAGCTGGTGCAGAGATGGACTCACTGCTGGCCAAGGCTGGACCAATCAGAAATGGTGGTAAGGTCTCTCTGATAACAGACTTAAAAAGGAAGAAGTTATTGTGGAAATGTATTGGACTGGGAATATGTGAGAGGAACAACTATGCATGCACCAAGGTCAGTGGAGAAGGATGAGGACAAGATGATCCAGGCACCAGACTCAAGATTCCCCTGCAGCAGCTGTGCCCCTGCAGCCCATGGAGATCCATGGCGAAGTAGGGATCCAACTGCAGCCCCTGGAGGAGTCCCACATCAGAGCACATGAACACCTGAAAGAAGCCTGTGAAACTTGTGTTGGAGCACAGTCCTGGCAGGGACGCAGGGATCCACAGAGAGAGGCGCTCATGCTGGAGCAGGTTTCCTGCTAGGATGTGTCCCTATGGAGGACCCACACTGGAACAGACTGTGCCTGAAGGAGAACTGCCGCCTGTAGGATGGACTCACATTGGAGAAGTTTGTGGAGGACTGTCTCCAGTGGGAAGGATCCCACACTGGAGCAGAAGAAGGACCCCTCTCCCTGTGCAGTGACAGAGCAGCTTGTGATGAACTGACTGTAACCCCTAGTTCCTGTCTCTCTGCACAGGTAGGAAGTAGAGCTTGGAAAAGAGGGAGGGGTGTGGGGAAGGAGTTTTTAAGATTTTATGTCACTCCTCAGTATCCTGCTCTGATTTTGTTAGTAATCAATTCAATCAATAAACCCAAGTTCAGTTTGTTTTGCCTGCAATGGTATTTGGTGAGCGACTTCTCCTTATCTCAACCCATGAACGCTTTGTTGTATTTTCTCTCTCCTGTCCACTGGCAGAGGGGAGAGTGTGGCTTTGTTGGGTGCTTGGAACCAAGCCAGCATCAAACCACTACACTTTTCCTGCCAGATCTGACACAACCATTTTGATTTCTACTCCAGCTCGAAGAGCTGGGGCAGGTGTATGTGTGTGCAGAGTTCTGTACCAGCATCCAAGCCATTATCTATCTAGTAACAACGGCTTATGAGCTTCAGCAGCCAGATCATTAGGTGACAGTTCATGTGCACTCACTGAAAGTCATGGTGAAATCCCAGCTGAGGCTCCTACGCTTACATTCCAGAATCTGTAGGTTGCTCTTTTGAGATGTCAAACCCAGGCACACTGCCTAGTGAACAGAAACTTGTTTCTTTCTAACTAAAACAAATAAAAGCTATGGTGAAAAAAATGACATGACTCATTAGTTAAAATCCCCCAAGAAAATAATACTCTTTACCTAAATCAGTAGTGGCAGCTATTAATAATCCTGCCAGCTGTTACAGGAAGCCTTTGAAGTATACTGAGATCTCAACTTAAAGGTCTCCTGATAATGCATCTACTGCAGTATTTTGAAAATGAGCCTTACAGTCAGTTAAGCCTTCTTAATCTTTATTTGTAATGACTAAAGTGATTTATCTAGGCTTCAACAGTTTGTTAGTTTTAATGGTGGATACTGGGAATGGGCATATTGCTGTAGCCAGGTGTTAGCAGTGTCTAGGGGAAAGAAAATACTTCACTGAATGCAAGTCAAAGGACAGCGAGGGAAGAGGTGAGGATCACGTCACATGTCGTAGACAGTTGTTTAAACAGTTTTGCAGTGTTCCACCATCACTCAAATAA
This sequence comes from Irena cyanogastra, assembly GCA_013397155.1. Classification (NCBI taxonomy): domain Eukaryota; kingdom Metazoa; phylum Chordata; class Aves; order Passeriformes; family Irenidae; genus Irena; species Irena cyanogastra. The sequence continues at coordinate 115,564 of VWZV01003379.1, forward strand.
CTCCAAATAAACAGACATGGTTTTTGCAGAGGGAAGAAGGAATGTAGCAGCTTGTTTGTACTTCCAAAGTGTGAAAGGTTACAAGCATTAAAACCACATTCAGTTTTCACCCAACTCTGGCTGTGGCAAAATCCAATAAAAATGGGCATTTGAGCAAGCAAGGTGCAGACTTCAACTGTCATCCTAATAGCAGGGTGTCTGCAGCGTGCCACATGTACAGACATGAAGGAAAACAGGTAAAGATGAAACTCACAGTCATCTTTCATATGCATTTCTCCATCAAGTCAAAGCATACAAAGAGTATCTCAGTTTGTAGTAAAGCCCCACATATTGCAAATTCATCAGAAAATATATCCTTCTTTAAATACACTAAAGACAAACAGTGGATAAAGCTGTTTTAAGGAACTTGTGTACTGTGAGCAATTTGCAAACCAAGTCTTTATTGTATAAAGGTGAAAGTCTCAGATGAAGCATTTATATGGTAAAATGAAAAATGGAACTACTGCATAAAAAAATAATTCATTTCAAGAACACCCCAGTTATACTCTCCTCCTCATCAAGTGCTTTAAAAAGCTCTAAACTGCTGGATAGGGTACTTGTTCACTCAGTTATGTTGTGCTCAACCTGAACAAAGAGAAGAAGCCCATTTCTAGTGCCCCCTGGTTACCATGTTCACTACCACGTGACTTCGTGGTAGGTAACAACTGTTCATGGTCAAGTAACATACTCTGAGAGAAGCTCTGCTCTCTCATGTCAATCCCAACCAAAAACCCCAAACCTCTTGGTCAACACAGGTCAGAAAGTCTCTCAGAAAGACTTCCAAACACACTCCAGATATGCCCTAGTGGGGTTTTTCTTGCCACTGTCTTTGTGGAGGATGAGTGCATCTACATTACGCTGTGGAACCATCCATTACTACAGAGTTGCATGCAGACCTGCCTCTGAGCAAATGTTTGGGAACATCATGACTTTGCAGAGCATTACACAACAGAGAATGCCTCTTGAAAAAGCACGTGACAACATTTAAAAAACCAAAATGGTTCACTACTGTACCATATACTGACTGTATCACTTTTTTTTTAACCTATGTTTCTTTGTTATGCTCAGTAGAGTAACACTGGACTTGCCAGCCTGCCAAGCCATTTCCAAAATTCTGGTTTAATCTTTACCATTAATCTTTACCATTCAGACTCATCACATACTTACTGTTCTTGCAACTTAACCTCTGTAGGATCATGAATCCCAGCTTCAAAGATAGCTGGTGAAAGGTAGAGTGGTCAGCATATTTTTCTTTGCTGGCAAGTCTTCAACTGCCCACCCTCCTTGGGCTTTTTGTTGGTTTTCTTACTACTATGAGTTCCATACTTCCTTCTGCTTGCTTAATATATCTACAGCTACCCCTGCAATATCCAAATGCAATCAGTTCTTCACTGCACCTTCTGTGGTAATCACAGAGCTGCAAAGCAGCTGAAGTTGGAAAGAACCTCTGGTGGTCATCTTGTCCAACTCCCTGCTCAAGCAGGACCACATAGAACTAGTTGCTTTTTGAATGCCTCTAAAAAAGGAAAAAATAGTATTATTTCTAATGCATAGTTAAAGAATCAAAGCAAAAGATTAGGGATTTGCCAAGGAACTATGGAACAGAAACTATAATTTTGATTCACAATAAGCCTTACTCAACATCACTGGGCACTTTAGACTATTCCTGCCTGGTGGTGGTACAGGCTGGGTAAAGAGGATAAAGCGCTGAAAAACCAAGCCCAGTGAACAATCTGATGGTGGTAACTCAAGTACCACAGTTTTTCTTAATCAGCACATTGTTTTTTATGTGTAGAAAGTAGCTAAATGAAGACATCTGATAATCTACAAGAAAAAAAATAAGCCAGAGGAAACAACAAAGGAAGAAACAAAGGACTAAAGGAGGAAAATGTTGGAGGTGAACAAGTTTTTGTGCAAGACTCAGAGTGCTACATTCTAGCTTGACAGCCTGTGAACTTTCCAGTCCCACGAAGTACAGCAGTTGAGGTTTGGCCAAAGCACACCATCTGCAGTAGGAAGCAGGCTTGCCTGAAGACTACCATGGCAACCGCATTGTCCTTGGACAGAAAAGGGAAGAAGAAGAGAGGGCCTGGGTAGCCTGAGGGGCAGAGGCTGTAAGGCTTTTTTACAACAGACAGGCAGGGCATGGCAGGTTTAATTTGAGAGAGCTCTGCCTGTATGAGGTGCTCGAGCCTCCTGCTGTGCTGGCTCCCTTGGTGGGCCACGCTGGCTCCTCCGGGCATCTTTCTCAAGATCGCGCCTGAGATGCCACTCATTCATTCTCAGGATAATTTCTAAGTCTAAATGTTAAAAAGTCATGTAAGTGTACTTTTTAAAGTACTATCTATGGGCTGCCGTTTCCGTTTGTCTGCTTGTCCTCTGGTAACGTGATGCATTCCCTACTCCCTTGGCTGCTCCTGAGCTGCAGAGCAGCACACCAGCGGGCAGCTCGGGCACATCCCGGCGCCGTCCCTCTGCGCTGCCCGGCGGGGGAAGCCCCGGGCGGCGCGGTGCGGCCTCGGCCGTGCCGGGCTGGGCGGGTCTCGCTCCGCTCTTCCCCCACGCCGCGAGGCCAGAGAAGATGGCGGCAGGGCGGGGGCTCGCGGCCGGTGCGGGGCCGGCCCCCGCGGCGGGAGGTGCTGGTGGGCCCGGCTCGCTGCGCGGCCTGCTCGGCACAGCGCACGGAGCCAGGCCGTGAGCTCCGTTTTTTCCCCTGCCCTATTAAACGAAGAGCTGCAGGAGCGGCAGGACACGCAGCATGTGTCGTGTCTGCAGCGCTGAAACGACACCTGGACGCTTGGGCACGGACGGAGGAGAGCAGAAGGTGTCCCGGTGCGCTGAAGGGCTGAATAAGGATCACTGCTACTGTAAACCCATATGCAGGTATGTTCATCAACAGAGAGGCATTGCTGGATTAAAATAAGGTGCAGATGAAACCCGTTTAGAAATCAGAAACTCGCTGAGAAAAAAATACCCACGTTAACAGATCACAGCACTTGAAAAAAGATCACACAAAAAAATCCATTGGAATGCACTTTTCAGTACGTCTCATTGGTAACCAAGATGCTGGTTTTGACCTCTCTTCCTGCTGCTGTGGGTTTGTTACCTGCTGGCAGAAAGCCTCAGTCTTTCACTTCACACAACCTTCACACAACCAGCTGTAACAGCTTTGCTGGAACAAGCACTCCAGTTTCATCCTATAGTATGTTTTGTAAAAGTTCATATGCAGATAGTTCAGGGCCTTTCACACAACACTGATTGCACTCCATGTTTTTATGTGCCAGATGGACTGTTCACCTCTTAAAATATGTACCTACTACTCTTGATTTTAAATTTCAGAAATATGTTTGCTAAGTTGGCAAAATTCACTGTGAGGACTACAGAAAATTGTTTATATAAACTGATTAATTTTATCCTTAAGAACTTCAGAATTGTAAGTATTCACTAGCAGTATTTATATATAAAGCAAACAGCTGAAACTTGACTTTGGCTGTATAAAAAAACAACTCTTAAGTATCATAAACTGGGAAAGGAAGCAGGATTCTTGGAGGACTGAGAAGGTAAGACAGTCAAACTTTATGCTGTATCTTACTGGTTATAGCCTCCAAAATTATAATAGTGCAATAGCAACTCATGTTCCCCTTCTGACATGAGGGAAAGCAATACTGCATTTGCACAATAAGGCTTGCACACCACTGGTGGTTTTCACCTCACTCATTTGTACTTAAAACTTTGTAAGAGGTCACTACAGTAAAGGATGAAAAGTCATATTTAGGTCAATACAATTCTTCCTACTCAATAAAGGCACACAACTGCTTGATGAGGATTACTCAAACTTACTTCCAGTTGTTTTGTTAACGATCTGTGTACTAATAGTACTGCTTTTTCCACTTCCCTAGGCGGCATCAAGAGAGAATAGGATTTGTCGCATCAACACCGAACCAAGACTAAGCTTCAGCCCTTTATATGGAACTGCTGAAAGAGGAAGTTGCAGTACTGAAAGCAGTCAGTCTTCACTGCACGAGCCATGCCTCTCACAAAGGCAATGATGTCTTACTTCAAAAACTTCATGAAATGCAAACTTGCTTGATTGACTGTTCGTAGAGCTGTTACACTTGAATAACTGGGGAAAGGGAAAGTTATGGTTCCTACGCACACCAAATTAAGGCTTATAGTTTGATTTACTCTGAAGACTACAGAAGTAAAAAGAAAAAAGGCGAGAACATTCTTTTAGCATACAGGGGCTTTTTTCTCCTACTAGCAGGAACAGCTTTTTAGATAAATGGTGAACTAAAACCTAACAAGTACAGAACAGAACTTACAGAACGTTTTTTCACAGCTAGAAAAAGCCTCTGAAAATGTGAAGTTGGCAATAAAAAGGAATGCAACAGCAAAGTACATAATACAGCAATACTTGTATATTACTGCAACAGCAATAATACATGTCTATCACTAAATCAGTAGAAAACTAACTGCTTACAAAGGCAAACAGTGACCTCATTTTAGTTATCCTTCTCCATGCATTGAGTGCAGATAATTTTATCTTCACCTCCATCTGCAGAAGGTGTGCTCCAGGTTGTAAACTTGGGCATGTTTCATGATTTAAATAATAGACTGGACCTTTTGCTTTATACAGTGTGTGTCTAGGTTAAGACAAATGGCTGGTAACTTGTCTTGTGTTTACTCCACAGTGCTTCACAGTTGCCTGCATGATCTGGAAGGACAGTGAGACTACCATGTTTCCTTGGACAAGTATCAGAACTTCAACTTGAACAAAGTAGGATTAACTTTTACTCATTTTAGAAGAAGAGCACTCCTATCCAACATATGGACAAGATAGTATGAAGAAGCATGCTGCTTAAATTGACAATGATTTATTGTGCTTAGGAACATTCAATAAATACCAATCTTTTAGCTTCAGTTTGGAAATCCTTCCCCATCAAAAATCAGTTGTTTGGTTTGTTTTTTTTTTCTGGCATAAACTCCATTGCCAGCAATGGATGTTATCAGAAAAAGAAGTTAATAAATACAAACAGACAGCCGTTTTTTAAACATACCTCTTCTTTTAAAGGCATGATACAGATTTACTAAACAAATTTCAAACAAGTTCTTCACAGAAGACAATTTTGCTACAAGCTGTCTCTGAACATTGTTTTCTTCACTAATGCTGGTAAGTTTATTTCATGGAGTATGGTATTTTTGAACAGTAATCATTTAAAAACAAGCCTTTCCCCCTTTTTCCTTTGCCAAATGTATGCTGAGACATGTAGCTAGTACTGAAGGTTATGAATTTAAGAGTGGTGTGCCTCTTGTCGAGCACTTCATGGCAAACATGAAGAAACAGCAATATGGTACTTTTTTTACTAGGGATCTAGGGGATTTATTTTTTCATCTTGATTTTAAACCACTGTTCAAATGTTAAAGGTATCATATTTAAGCTTAACAGATGTTTTGCGTAACTTCCTGTGAAGTGTAAAAACACAATGGAAGATTCCTGTTTTTGATGAAAATAATTTTCAAGTACTTAAATTTTAATATCCCTCTAAACTCCATTCGTATCTTATTAAAAATGTGTATAAAAGCATGAAGACTACAGAAAACTAATTAACATAACAGAGTTAATCTTGAATAAGTTTTTTCACAACTGTATTTTACATATAACCAAACTCCTGCTTTAGCAAAAGCAAAAAGAATAAAAATAAATTCTCTCCCAACTATTTATACTCAGGAATTACCTTCCCATGGGAACTAGATACTTCAGTCTACAGTCCCTCTAACCCAAGGTGTACTCTTAGGTGTAACCCTTTGTGATTTAGGGTCTTGGAAGTTTTCAGCAAACCTCTCTCTTGCTTTATCCCAGTTCTTTTTATTCTTGCTCTGGACAAGCTGAACATCTTCAATTGAGGCTGGTCTCCTAGTACCTAAACCTGCATGCTTCTGATGTAACTCCAGTTGGATCTGTCAAATACATGAAATTTTGTTGTAATTGCAAGTTAGGTATTCTAAATACTAAAAATTCTGGTTTTCTAATACACATTCCACCCCCACTCCCCAAGCACTTCTCTTTCATGTTCTAAAACACCTAGATCATACATGAACAGTGCCATGAAAATTATGTGTCACATCACCACCTCTGGAACTATGATCTAGAGTCCTGAATAATGTCCCCTGGCACTAACATGACTGTGAGTCACCTCACCAAGTGAGCAGCACATGATCCCCATGCTGGCTAGTTTGACAACACAGGGTATCGTGTGGCTCTGAGCAGCACTACTGTCAGAAGACAACACATCTCTGGTGACAAAAATGGGGCTAATGTAGCTGCCACAGAGGCCCACAACTTGCTGGCTACAGTGACTTCTGCCAGCTTTTCCTCTCTCAATGCCCATCATCTAGCTTGATTTTTGTGCTACATCAGCCTCTGAAGAAAGAATTCCACCCTAAACAGATTTTCAATTCACATCACTTAAATTATTCCAATTTTCCTCCAGACTTTGTATTCAAATATGAGATTATTAATTCAATGGCTAGAAGCTGTCTGTCCTCCTTTGCTTAGTTTCCTAATGAACACAGTGTAGTGAAGGGACAACACTACTGAAAAATTTCAAAATACCCCATTAGTCAAAGAAAAAATAATTTGAGATTAGTCCTACTGAGAATATTCCTTCTTAACCAGGGTTTTTATAAGCTTCAAGTGAATAGCGGCAGTTAGATACTTTTCACTTTTCACAAATACATTCCTATTATTTTTGTTTCACGTGAAAACCAGAAAGACTTACTGGATCCTTCATGCCACCACCATCCTTTCCCAGACCTTCCCCCTTCTTCCATCCCATCTTCTCCAACATTTTATGTCCTTTGTTGTTGTTGCTGATTTCACTTTGAAGAAAGTTTAAGATAACTGGTAAGCAGGAGTTAACAGAAAGAGTATGCTTTCAAATATTAAACAACAAACAGAAGTGTGCATACATATAGAAACCAGGAATCAGTCCATCAAGAGCTATCCAGAAGAACAAGCCTCTGGTCAATATCAAAACTCCTGAATAACCTACTTGCTTTAGGAGTTAAAAGATACATCATGGGTAGGACGGTATGGATTACAATACAGAAAAAGCAGTATTGCTGCCAAATCATCCAACTGTACTTATTTAATCATCTCACACTTCCTTTTATTAATTTACAAGCACCTGCAAGTTCATGCTTCTTAAAAAAAAAAAACCCAGCTACAGGGGCAAAGTAACAACTGAAGGAACATCAAGTGTCATTTGAAAGGTATGTAAATACATGTCCTAGTAGTGGCTGGATATTGACAGTGAGAGAAGCTGCAGGTGAAAAATCTGTATGTGTACTATTACTGGGACTGAATAGGAAAAATAAAATTTGAACCACTTGAAAAACAGACACTATTGAAGATGTCAGTAGTGCAGCTGGGGCGTTCTTTACATGTTTGATTTGGTAAGGAAATGATGTAAGTGTCCTTATTGCTATCATTAACTCCTCACCTTCCATATATTTTTATATGGAAGGTGAGGATTTAATAACTGAAAGTGCATGAAATGGGAAGTGTGAAAAGCTTAAAATCTAGCTCTCCTAACACAATATATACAGGTAATTTGTAATCTAAAAACTGCATGCTAGCAACAAATTGATACTTACTTCATTATAATTTTTTTAAGATTCACAAGAGAAGGACATGGGGGATACTTTCCACCACCCCCAACTTACATATGAACAGAAGCTGAACTATCATCTCTCTGGAAGGTTCCTTCACTTCCAACGGTCTCTCTGCGTTTTCCTGCTCTGTCTTTGTACTTTGGATTTTTCACTGCCTTGTTGTCGTCATATTCTGTGTTCTTTCCAAGCAGATTTAATTGAATCAAGACAAAGAGAGTGGGGTTTAAAGTCTTTATATTTGTTAACTTCCCTTTTTCCCTGCAGAAGTACGGGAGCTTCAGCCTTTTTCATTAATTCTAAATCTTGTAACAAAACCTGTAGTCTTCATTTGTTTTCTTAGCTTACAGGCATACCTTGTAAACCATAGTACTGCTATCATCATGTAACACTGCTATATTCAGTAACTTCTCAGAAGCTGTAAATAAAATAAAATATTCTCTTGAATCTTCTCTTGGTATGAAGAGTCAATCTCTCCATATTAAGCAGAAAACCACGTGGACATGCCACAGGCTTTTTATATAACCATTTAGTCTGTTCCTCAGCAACTACTTTTTTCAGAATAAATGACAGAATTAAGTATGTTTATAAACTCTTTATCAGTATTATTTTGGTACCTGAAGAATTTGATGAAAATGATGGCATTCTGTTTTCTACATGAATACTTAATACAAATGCTGGAAGCAACTGCATGTTAAAATTATCTCTACAACAGACGTAATTTGAATACATATATATTATATTGCCTGTATGTTTATGTTGGTATTCTTCTATGGACTTAAAAACCTGAAAAAATTCCCATTTCCTTCCATGATTTTTTCAGTTGCTTATTATTTTTCCTTTGCAAATGAAAAATAGGACTGCAATTCAGTAAAAACTTAATCTACAGAAATAAAAATAGAGGAGTCTTGTAAAATCTTAACTTCAAAAGGATTAGGTATCTTGTACACTTTGAAAGGATCTTCTTTCTAATTTTCAGTGGAACTTTCATGCCCTCCTACAATCATCTTTCTTTGTAGAGGTTTGTAAAGAATAACAATTTAGGGTACAAAAGACAAATCAGGCTAAGTTTAAGGGCATTTAAAACTTCCCTTATTCAACAAAGTCTATGGCTTAAAAGAGGAATCACAACGTACTTAAAAAAAAAGGTAAGAACCATAAGATTACAAAAACTTAATCAACTTCTACTGTAAACTCACCTGTAAACCATATTTTACCCGTATTTGTTTTAATGCTTTTCTTCTGACTAGCTCTCTCTCTTCTTTGCTAAGTGCTGGACAAACTAAAAGGAAGAATGCAGGATTGAATTTGTAATTACTAATGTAACAATATTTTGATTCATAAGACAAATGAGAGAATTTTTGTTCTGACACTATTATACATAGACATATATACCAAGAAGAAAATATATCATAATGTACAACTATTCCAGCTGACAAAAAAAGCTGACAAGTTTTTTATATGAAAACTGAACTAATTATTATGTTTATAAAAGTAAACAGCCATAATAAAAAATGTATCCCATGATAACATGACTAACCAGAAGACTCTTTTTTCTTGTCCAGGCGAAGATGTGCTCTAACTTGTCCTGGTTCACATCCATCACAAGTCTCACTACCAGGGTGAATATGA
>VWZV01003380.1:0-47202 GCA_013397155.1 Irena cyanogastra
GGGATGCCACCCACTAGACCAGGGTTAATCCTGGATTTCCCTTTGCTTTCCTGGTGATGCTCCATTGGTCCTGCAACTACTCATCGTGGTCCATCTGATGGGAGTAATTCTGAGTGCAGATCTGTAATTTCCTTTGCCTTTAAGTGCCACATACCCCATGGGAAGGTGTGTGTTCAGCTTTGGTGCTGAATCTGCCCAGCCTGCCTGTCCTGGGCAGCCTGTGGGCACAGTGAGGCTTCTGGGGAGACTGAAGTGGCCTTTGGGAATAATGACAATTTATTATCACTGATTAAATTCCAGACACCCTGGGTGCTGTGGTATGGGCACCATGCAAACCTTGGTGTGGGCACCAGGCAAATCTGCAGCAGTGGGAGGAGGAGGAGGAGGAGGAAATGAGGTCCCCAGACATGAGGCCAAATCCAGGTATCCCCACAGAGCCATTCCAGGCTGTGGATGCTGGTGGCAGGTGCCTGGGCTGTGGTGTGGGGTGCTCTCAGGAGCCCCCTGTGCTGGACACACACGTGCCATCTGCAGTGCTGGCACTTGCTGGTGTCAGTGGGGCACAGAGCAGTGTGGCATGAGGGTGACCTTGCCATGAGTGGGGAAGATGCAGGCACAGCTGAGCTGATGATGGGCACCCCTGGGATAATACCAGGTACCACTGGACTGCAGGGGAGCGGGTGAGGAATCAGCCCCCTCAGATCTCCCTAAATCCCTGCTCGAGAGCTGTGCTGCAGCCGCGTGGCGCTGCTGGAGGGTGACAGAGATTCCTGGAGGATGCTCCTGCCAGCGTGGGGCTCTTGGTGGATGCTGATTCACGCTGCTGCAGCAGCAGAGCTTGCTGCCCACTTGGGAGCAGTGATCCAGCAGGACAGAACACTGCCTTCCCCTGCCCAGGTCATCTCCAGGCAAATCCATCCCAGGTGGGAGCAGCAGGATCCCCAGCTCCTTCTTGCAGTGTCCCAGGGGTGCTGACACCCCTCTGTCATGGGGCACTGTGCCTGCTGGGACTTGGGACTTCACAGCACCAGTGCTCTGGGATTTTTGGTGCCCTGGTTTGGGGATCAGGGGGCAGCAAATCCTGGCTAGAGGAGGGACCTGGGCTGGCCAGGGTGGGCTTTGAGGTATCCTGGTAAAAAAATAACCTGGGGTTGCAAATATACAAGGCTGCACTGGGGTGAGCTGGATATGCCCCCCCTTCCAGTTCTGCCTCCCCTGTTGTCCCACTCCTCGCACTCCCCTGGAGCAGGGCCAGCAGTATGGAATGTTTCCTGTCACCCATCGATTATCTGTTGGCAGGTCCCATCTCCTGCATTGCTCTGCCAAAATCTGAGATAAATGCTGGCATTGTGAATAGGCCTGGAGATGGAGGGGGGCCCCCGTGCTGCCCCTGTCCCTGTCTCTGGCAGTCTGGGAGCACAGTGGGGATCCCAGCTGTGCCATAGGTGCTCGGCAGGATGCAGATGCTGAGCAGATGCTTCCCTCACTCCCTCACATCCTGCGTGTGCCCGAGGTGCTGCAAGCCTCTGGATCTGGCCTATTTATTTACAGGAAAGAGGGCTCTGTGTTTCCCTAGGGATTAGCAGCTGCTGCCTCATCATGCAGAGATCTGTTCTTCTTCACCTGATTTCACTGCTGAATGGGGGATTTGCACTTAATTAAGGAAAAGCAGGCACTCAGCCCACTGCAGGGAGAGCTGCCTGCCCGGGGAGCTCCATGGCTGGGTCAGAGCCCTTGTACCATCTCTGCCCCCAGTAATGCCCCACTACAGGCACTCTGTGTCCCTGTGGCATTACCCTGCTTCCTGACAGGGGTGGGGATCTGGGAGCAGGGGGAAGCTTGTCCTGTGATGAGAAAGGGGCTCCAGACCATGGGCAGGTGCCTGCTCTGCTTCTGATCTGCCTTTTTAATTAAGAACACCCTTGCCCTGTGCCTGCAGGATCCTGGTGGGACCACAGGCATGCAGCATTCCATCATTTCTGGGCTGTGGCAGACAAGTGGGAAGCACAGCCCAGATGTGCAGGGATGCTGTCCTCATCTCTCCCTGTACTGGTGGCCCTGGGGACTATAGTGATGCCCTGGTGCCAGGGCTCTCCCCACAGGGTCCCCATCTCATGGGGGCCATTTTCCTGCCTTCACCTTCTCGTTTTCCTGCCTTCACCTGCTCTCTCTGTTGCCTTTGCCCGCAGTTCCCTGTGCCCAGGAGCCGTGGCGCCGCGGCCATGTCCGTGCCGGGGAGCAGACGCGCGTCCACAGGATCACGAAGGTGAATATGCTTCAGCCTCTGGCCTCGGGACTGGACAGCAGCACCTGCAGCCGGGATGAGACGATCCCCACGATCCCCACACCTCCACCACCAGCTGCCACTTCGCAGCACGAACCCCCAGCCCAGCTTCCGGGGGTTTGCATGGCACTGCCCGCTGCACAGCACTTCCCTGTCCGTGCATGCAGCTCCCCGAGTGCTGCACGCCCTGTCCCTCTGTCCGTCTGTGCCACGGCCAGGACCGACCCCTCCGTCCGTCCAGGCGAAGGCAGGCAGTGGTGGAGAGCACTGGGTTGGGGCAGTGAAACTGGGAGGTATGTTAGCCCTTGGAAAATGTCTCCTTGAGCTGAGTGGTAAAGAGAGAGAAAGAGGGAAAAAGCATTTATTCCTCTCCCAATGTCTCCATGACCTGGACTGCCATGATGGAGGCACAGGCTCAGCCTGGGCAGGGAGAAGAGGCAGAGCTGCCCACGTCTAGGTGATGCTCTGGCAGATGTGGCTCGAGCTATGCCGGGACCGTGCTCCCAGGGGACTCTTAAGGGGCTCCCAAGGGGCTTCCAAGGGGATCCCAGGGGCTCCCGAGGTCCTCAGGGTGCAAGGATGCTGTGCCAGCATCCATGGGCTGCCACGCCAGGGAAGGGGGAGCGGGTGGACATCCCCCCCAGCCCTGCCTTTGTGCCCGTCGCCATGTCCGTGCAATTTTGATCCCTGCTGTTTGTTTTGTCCTTTTGTCTTGTGTGTTCTCGGTGTGGTGGTTGGCAGTCGCGGGGTTTATGGACGGAGTGGCTTTGCCTCCTTCTTTAAGTCTTCAGCGCCCTCAGCCACTCGGCCTGAGACACAGCCTCTTCTCCCTGCCTCCAGGCGCCCCTCGCCCCCCGGGAGGGACACCTACGGCACCTCCTCGCTGAGCAGCAGCAGCAATTCTGGCTCCTGCAAGGGCAGCGACAGCAGCCCCACCCCAAGGTAACCCATCACCCGTGGCCCCAGGGCGGCTGCTGCGTGCCCCGGGCAGGGGGAGCAGTCCCCCGTGCTGCCGGTGCCGGTGCCCAGCGGGGACAGGAGCGCAGGGGCCGCTGGAGCGAGGCTGTGCGCTTGGTGGCTGGGGGAGCCGGAGCTGCCGGAGCTGCTGGTGTGTCTCCACAGACCCTCACTACCCTCCTCCTCCAAACTTCTCTGCCGCCGTTGTTGTGTCGTCTCCCTCCCTGTCCCCTCGCCTGCCACCCAGGGATCCCCCGTCCTCTTCCCTCCGTCCTGCTGTGGCTGTGGCTTGCACGCTGCACGCTCCCTCCCGCCACTCCCGCATTCCAAGGAGCACCCGGATCCTTCCAGACCAAAGGCACGAGAGCAAGAGCTTCGCTTCCATCCCCTTGTGTTGCCCAGCGAAGGTTTGGCAAGAGCTGGTGGCCCCCTGGCTTCTCTGCAGGGAGCTCCGGGTGTGTTCGGGGCACAAACTGAGCTGTGGGATGGGCACCAGCCCAGCCCTGCAGGCACAGCAGCCCATGGTGCACTGCTCATCACCTGCCTGAACCCTGCCTCCTGCCAGCTCCCAAATCTGGAATCATTCTGGGAGGATCTGAGGGGCCCAAGGGTGACATGGTGAGCAGGTGCCATGAGTGCTGTGGCCAGGGGCAGTGGCCCTCCCGCGGCCATGGGGCATTCCAAGGCGTGGATGCTTCTAACACGATGCTTCTGGACATGGCTAAAGGCTGCTGGGCTGATGGACACCATGCAGGGGGGCTTTGGGATGCCTCCTCTCCACTCACAGGGAGTCTGGTCCCCCCACTGCCATGCCAGAGCCACTCGTGCAGCTCCCAACTCTCCACATGCCTCCCAGCTTGGCCGTGTAGCCCTGTCCCTGGCCAGCCCCTGCTCTCTGCACTGTCCCAGGCTTTGGGCCAGAGTTGTCACTTCATCTGCCCCAGTGCCAGTGGTGGCATAAGGAGGGTCCAGACGTGCTGCTGGCCCAGCCTGGAGCACATGCTGGATTCCCTGGCTTGCTCCCCGTGGGCAGGACAGCCCCTATCTCAACACCTGCTCCATCCCAAACCTTTCCATTCCCCATCTTGTGCCTCCATCTCTGGTGGGACCGATCCCACCCTGGGGTCTCCATCCACATCAGTTGTTCCCAGGAAAGTCACTCTGGGCACACAGAGACCTTGGTGGCCCTGGTTGTGGTCATGCCTCAGCACCACAGAGCACTCAGCACCTGGCAGCAGGACCGGTGTGTCCAGGAGCTACACCTACCCTCCTGCCAGGGCACAGCACACAAGACACCCACCCTGTCTGTCCTGCCATGGGCACAGCACTGAAGACACCCACCCTGTCTGTCCTGTCATGGGCACAGCACTGAAGACACCCACCCTGTCTGTCCTGCCAGGGCACAGCACACAAGACACCCACCCTGTCTGTCCTGCCATGGGCACAGCACTGAAGACACCCACCCTGTCTGTCCTGTCATGGGCACAGCACTGAAGACACCCACCCTGTCTGTCCTGCCAGGGCACAGCACACAAGACACCCACCCTGCCTCTCTTGGCAGGGCACAGCACCCTCATGCACCCACCCTGCCCCTCCTGCTCTCAGGGCTCCTTTGAGATGTATTATGGGGCTGCACCCCGAGACCAGGCCTTAGAATCCCTGGGTCAAGCCTGTGCTGACCCTGGCACTGGCAATGGGTGACATCTGTGTCCCTGCAGGCGCTCGTCCAAGTACAACCTCTGCAGTGACAACCATGGGATAAAGCCACCGACGCCGGAGCAGTACCTGACGCCCCTGCAGCAGAAGGAGGTCTGCATCCGGCACCTGAAGGCTCGCCTGAAGGACACACAGGAGCGCCTGCAGGACAGGTGAGCTCATGGCAAGGGTGCCACCACCACCCACCGCCACCTGCTGTGGCAGCTCCTCTCTGGGACTGGTCCTTCTGGGTGTCTCATGGCACCCTGTCCTCATGCTCGGCCCAGGGACCGAGGTCACAGCTGTACCATGGCATTGCTACCATGTGGGATCTGCCACTGCTGCCTGTCCCCACCTGGGAGCTGCAGATTTGGGGACTGGAGAGCCCCACGTCCCACCTGTAGTGGCTGCGTTCTCCCCTCACTCTGTTTAAGTCTCTGCCATGCTTTTGCTGAATTTCAGCGTCACGGGGTGGCTAATCCCCATCTGCTCCTCAGGCTTAGGCGCAGCCCTGCCGCTGTGCCAGCTGCCACGCGCCCGCCTGGGGCACCTGCCCACCCCCACGCAGCCCTCAGGAGACCTGGGCACTGCAGCCTCTCTGGGAGGAGGCTGAGTGTCACTTGCAGGGATCCCTGAGCTCCCACTGCTCCGAACAGTGCTGCCAGGGGGCCCTGAACATCAGTCCTGGGGGTCCTCGAGCATCAGTCCTCAGAGTCCCTGAGTGTCACTCCTGGGGGTCCCTAAGCATCACTCCTGGGGGTCCCTGAACATTGTTCCTGAGGCTCCCTGAGCATCACTGCGAGGCTCTCTGAGCATCACTTCTGGGGGTCCCTAAACCACTGGATCCATCCCTTGTTCCCAGTTGGGAGTGTTACTGGGTGATCTGGTTGCGACCCAGTGCTGGGCACACGAGGCCAGGGCTGTCCCTGCAGCCCCCTCAGCGCCGCGGTGGTGCCCTCCCGTCTCCGCAGGGATGCTGAGATCGAGGACCTGAAGACGCAGCTGTCACGGATGCAGGAGGACTGGATCGAGGAGGAGTGCCACCGCGTGGAGGCCCAGCTGGCGCTGAAAGAGGCTCGCAAGGAGATCAAGCAGCTGAAGCAGGTCATCGACACGGTGAAGAACAACCTACTGGAGAAGGACAAAGGCCTCCAGAAGTATTTTGTGGACATTAACATCCAGAACAAGAAGCTGGAGACGCTGCTGCACAGCATGGAGGTGGCACAGAATGGGGCGCTGAAGGAGGAGGGCGCCGGCGAGTCGGCCGGGGGGTCCCCGGCCCGGTCCCTCACCCGCAGCTCCACCTACACCAAGCTGAGCGACCAGGGAGCCGGCGACCGCAACGTGGGGGGCTCGCAGACCATCTCGCTGGACGAGGGGGCCGACAGCGGCTTCGTAGGGATGGAGGAGGCTCCGGGCCACACGGACCCGCTGGAGGTGGGGGGTGAGCCCGGCACCCGCCTGCCCCCCAGCAACACCTACGAGAAGGTGCTGGGACTGCGGAGCAGCGCGGAGGCGGGGGTGCAGGCCAGCTGCATGCAGGAGCGGGCCATCCAGACGGACTTCGTGCCCTGCCAGCCCGACCTGGACACCATCCTAGAGAAGGTGATGAAGTCCCAGGCTTGCAGCTTGGGCAGCCCCACCTCCGCCTGGGTCTCTGAAATGGAAGACACGATGCCCGTCCCCGAGCTCGCCAACCCCACCGGGACCACGGACCTGACGGTGGCCGAGCCCGACGCCGCGACGGCGGCCGCCAGCGCCGAGGGGGGTGTCCCCTGCAACCCGGCGGTGCGGCAGCCCCCTAGCGCCAGCCCCTCGGTGGCCATCGCCTGCGTGGCGGAGGAGGAGCTGATGGAGGTGACCGGCTGCGAGACCAGCCCTTCCAAGAGCTACTGGAGCCGCCACTTCATCGTGGATCTGCTGGCGGTGGTGGTGCCGGCGGTGCCCACGGTGGCCTGGCTGTGCCGCTCGCAGCGGCGGCAGGGCCAGCCCATCTACAACATCAGCTCGCTGCTGCGGGGCTGCTGCACCGTCGCCCTGCACTCCATCCGCAGGATGGGCTGTCGCCCCGTCGCCAGCCCCGGCCCCGGAGGCGCTGCCCAGCCCTGACCCCTCCGACGCCCTCCACCCGCCCCCACGGACCCGACTGCTGATTGTAAAGCCCCGGCGTGGCCCTGGCGGGTGGGAAGGGGCCGAGGGGTCTGTGGGTGCATCGAGGTGTGCTGCCCCCCCAGCTCCTGGAGGAGAGAAAGAACCGTTGTTGGAAGAGGGGTGTTGGCACCCAGCGTCACCCCCCGCCGATGGACACCCCTGCCTGTGCCTCTGGCTGCGGGGGGTATGGGGCTGCACCCGCCAAGGGGGCTCTCCCTCCATCGCACTTGCTTTTTGTTTATCGCCGGGTTCTCGCCGGGGCCAGCCGTGCCACGGGCGGGTGATGGCGAGGAGCCGCTGGCAGCGTGGAGCGCTGGGGATGCAGCGGTTCCCTGCTCCAGGTGCGGTGTCTGTCTGTGGGCAAGGGGATGGGGTTCCTGTCCCGACACAGGGATCAGCTCCGGAGCGATTCGGGCCAGCCCCCCATTCCCTAGGAGATGCTTCCCCACACTGGGATGGAACTGGGCTGCAGCTCACGCACAGAGCCCCCGAGGAAGCCGTGGGCTCTCCCTCCCTTTGCTTTGCACTATATTCACTTTTTTTTGGGTACAGAGTGAAGCCCGGCTATTGGGACTCTGGCTGCCGGGGAGCGGGACCGGGGGCTCCTGCAGTTTTGTCAGCCGTGATGCCGGGGATCCCACCATGTGCTGGAGCTCGGATGCCTTTGCTGGGGTGCGGGCAGTGCCGTGCAGGCAGAGCCAAGCCCTTTGCCGCGCCGGCTCACTCAAACCCCCACTTTGCTGGCGGCCTCCGGAAAAATGCCTTTTTGTTGTTGTTGAAACACAAAGACAGCAAGGATTGCTCAGCGGGGCTGTCGGGGCGCGGGACTTGGGGCTGCCCCGGGCGCGCCGCACTCCCACCCCACGAATGTCTGTGGTTTCTTCGTGACTTGAACTAACAGTGTTCCCCCCAACCCCAACCCAAACCCACTCCCCCACCCACGGGTGCCACCGGCCGGGTGCCCTGGCAGCCGGTGGTGCTCCACACACCGGTGTCCAGTGGTCCCCAGAGGGGCACATGCCACATCCTGTGTGCTCCACACTTCCCTGCATCCCCCTTCTGCCGTCTCTGCCTGTGCTGGGGGCAGTGGGGACAGCAGCTCTGCCACCAGCACGGCACCAGGTGCCGGGGGAAGGATTTGGGGAGCAGCAGTGTCCAGGCAGCCGGGACAGATGTAAGCTGGGAGCTGGGATATTCGCCTCTTGTGCAATGTATTTGTGGATCTGTGTACACGTCTGTTAGACCATCCAAAGCTTTGCCAAGAAATAAATGTAACGACTATATTTGAAAGACAAATCTATATAATATATTTTTTAAATACAGAACTGAAAAAGCTGTAACCCCCCTCTTCTTGTTTCCCCTGTCCTGTACGTGCTCTCTGTGGTGGATGCAATAAATGTTGCTGGGTCTGTGTCTGCTTCGGCTGGAGCCAGCCCTTGGCATCTGCCCTGAGGGGGTGGCCCAAGCAGGGACATGGGGACCCTGGTACAGGACATCTGCCCCATCCTTGCTGAGGAGAGAAGGAACCACCCAGCAGCCACCAGACTCTGAAGGGATGAGGGGTTTTGTGCTAGAATAGCTCCTTTGGAGGTGCAGTGGGGTCCCTTCAGCAGGCCCTCTGGGCTTCCAACAGTGATGGTGTCACAGGTCAGGGATGGAGTGGTCCATGGATGACTTCACCAGCCCTGATGAGAGCCTGAGCAGAGGGAAGGGAGGTCAGTGGGGGGAACCCAGGGGTCCCTGTGGGGTGTGGGGGTCCTTGCAGCCTCATATTCTCACCGTTTGACCATGTGCTCGTAGATCACGGTGGGGATGATGGTCAGTGTCACCACGTTCCCAGCCCCTGCCAGCACCTCCATGAGTTGCTTATCCTGCAGGAGAGAGAGGGGGAGTCCATGGGGTGCCCAGCTTTGCTCAATATCCCCCTCCCTCCCTCCTGGTCACATCCTGGACTCCCCGGGCACGTCCTGCACCACCCGGGCACAGCCCTACCTTCATGCCGATGACGTTCTGGCCGTTCACCTCGCAGATGCAGTGGTGGGTGAGGAGCCCGTTGCGGGCGGCCGAGCTGTCCTTGGCCAACGACACGATCTTCCCCTTCTTCACCACGATGCCAATGTGGCCGGTGCTGTCCTTGTGCACGGTCACGGTGCGCTGGAAAGGCCTGCAGGGAGAGCGCCATCAGTGCTGCCACCGGCACTGCCACCACCGCCGGTGCCACCACCACTCACCTGTCCCGCACCACCATGACGATCTTTTCGGGGTTCGCCTTCTTCAGCGCGCGCTGTGCCTTGTCACTGCTCCAGCCTGCGCAGTTCTTGCCATCGATCTGCAGCACCTGGTCCCCGAAGCGCAGCCCCACCAGCGCTGCTGGCGAGTTGGCCTTCACCAGCTGCACAAAGATGCCCTGGGGACACAGTGGAGTGGTGGCACAGGGCTGGCACAGGGACCAATGGCCATGGCATGCACCATGGTATGCCATGCCATGCCATCTGCACCCTGCTGTGCTGTGCTGTGGCATGCTGTGACATTTAATGCCATGTACTGCCGTGCCGTGATACACTGCCACGTCACGCTGTGCTCTGCTGTCATGCTTATGCCATGTCACATCTTGCCGTGACACAGTCCCGTGCCATGCCCAGCCCCATGCCAACCCAGCCCCTCACCTGGTCAACATTCTTCAGCTGCAGCCCCGTCTTGCCCCGCTCGTCCTTGCACAGGTGGATCTCCCGCACACCCGGCTTGATCTCTGCCCGCCGCAGCCCCGCGCTGTTCCCGCTCAGGGGGGCGACCAGCTGGCCTGGGGAGGGCCCAGCGGGGGTCAGTGCCTGCGGGGGAGCTGGGGGTCAGTGGGGACAGGGGGGACACAGGGCCCTGTGCACCTCAGCCCTTGGGAGTGCTGCATCCCTTTCTCAGGCAGGACGAGGAACCAGAGGAACCCCCATTATGGCGTGGGGAGCCACGTGGGGCAGGGAGCTGCCAGCCCAGACACCTACGGTGCTGTCCTCGGTGCGCAGGTTCTTCTGGATCTCCTCGCTGGAGAGCGCCAGCCCCATGTAGTTCTCCAGCTCAGCTAGGTTGGGGTACAGCACAGGAGGCTCTGAGGGACATACCAAGGGTGGTCTCAGCTCCTGGGGCCCCCAACCCACAGCCATTGCCCCCTCCATCCCAGGAGCCATGGGCCAGCAAAAAGAGACCCCAAAATCCCATCCCCAACTCATCCACTGAGATGCAGGGTGGTCTCAGCTGAGGCCCCCCCCACACTGAGCATCATTGGCCACCCAGACGGCCCCTGCACAGGGTGAGCTGATCATGTCCCACCTTACCAGTGCCCGAGGTGAGCTTCGGCTTCTCTGTGACCACTGTGGTGGCGGGGGTCCTCACCCCAGCTGCTGCCTGTGCCTGCCAAGAGACACAGTGCTCAGTGCTGTGCCCCTCACCCTGGGGACCCTCTGACGTGAGACCCCACAGGGACTCACTGGGGTCTGCTCACCCCCTGTAACCCTGCTGAGCTGGCACTGACCTGCAGGACCTGGTGGCCCTTCATGTCCTCCAGGGAGGGGTAGAGCGTTGCCATCGCTGCTGCTGTCTGGGAACAGGGATGGGGCAGTTCAAGGACTGGGTTTCCTCTCTCCAAGCATCCCTCCCAGCCCGTGTACCGGAGATGGGCTGTCACCTGGAGTCTCCACTGTGACTCAAGGCTATGTCACCAGGGCTACCACCACTTCCTGGTGGCTGGGACATGGATGGCTGTGTGCTGGGCAGGTCCCGCTCCCCATGTTCACCTGCCCCACAGGGCCATCCCAACACCAGCCAGATAGGGGAGTGGGATATCCCATAGAATGGCCCCTTTGCCCCTCATCAGACCCCTCTGCTCCCCACGTCCAGCTGGCCAGTGGGGCCATTCCAGCATTACCCAGACAGAGCAATGAAATGTCCCATGGGAACAGCCCTCATACGCACCATCAGCCCCCTCTGCACCTCGTGTTGTGCCCAAGGCTGTGCCCCCACAAACCTACTCTATGGCATCTTGTGCCTCAGAAAGCATCATCCAAAACTCATTGTGTAGGGGCCAAATCCAGACCCAGCTCTGAGCCCTGTGGGAACCAGGCAGGATCCCACCTGCAGCCCAGGGATAGCAGCAGCATCTGACAGACAAGAACCCCCAAATCCAACCCTGGCACCCCTGGACTCACCTGCCAACAGCTCCCAGATCCTTGTGACACCCTCTGCCTGGCCCCTGGATTTTATAGCCAGGCCCAGCCCAGGGAGGGGCCAGACAGGCTCAGCTGATTGCACCCCCGCCAGGTAGGGCATAGGTGAGGAAGAGGAAGATGGAGGCAACAATGCACAGAGCCCTGGCACTGCAGGGATGGAACAGGGACTAGAATGGGGACAGGGACAGCTTTCTGTAGGTT
Source organism: Irena cyanogastra (assembly GCA_013397155.1). NCBI lineage: Eukaryota > Metazoa > Chordata > Aves > Passeriformes > Irenidae > Irena > Irena cyanogastra. Next base: position 11,506 of record VWZV01003380.1, read on the forward strand.
CAGGCATCCTGGGGGAGCAGGGATGGGGCTTTCCCCTCTGTGGTGCTCCACCCCTCCCACTGCATCACCTCTCCTGCCACCCCCAGCACTGGGGGCTTGGCCCCCCGACGGGGACCCCTCCCCATTGTCCTTCCTGGGCTCCACAGGCCCTGCTGGGGGGGTGAAGGGGGTTCCCCACCGTGATCCCCTGCGTGGGCGGTGGCTCCCGCTGACACCTCGCTGCCCTGGCGCGTGGGGCTGACGCGGCTGTGACCGGGATCCCGTGTCCCACACCCTTCCAGCCGTCACCTGGGACACGTGCCAGGTGAGGGAGTCCCACGCTGCAGGTGGAGAAACTGAGCCAGCACAGAGCTCAGCATGGGGCGGCCGTGGCATCCTGCTGCCATGGGCCATCACCATGGCACTTGGGGAACCAGCCTTCCAGCAGCCAGTGGTGACATTCTGCTGTCAGCACTGAGGATGCCATGGGCCACCATGTCCCCAGGGGCCATGTAGAGGAGTGCTGAGGGCGCTTGGGCAGGCCTGGACCTGGTGGCACTAGCCCAGAGCTCCCCGGCACGGGGCCAGTCCCGCTGTGGAGCCGCAGCCAGGCACACCCCAGCGCTCTGTGTCTCTGCTCCAGGGTGCCAGGCCAGGAGGAAGTGTTTTATTTACTGGTGTTATTTTTAGCTGGATGGTGCCCAGCTGCCTTGACCAGCCCAGGACAAAAACAGCCTGAGCGCCAGCAGCAGAGAGAGTCCTACACAGACAGAGAGGATTGTTTCCTGGAGTCTGTTGATTCCCTGAAACCCTCATCCCCACAAAACCACAGCTGGAAGGACTCACCCCACCTGCTCTCACAGGTGCTGCAGGAGCTGTGCAAGGGCTGAGGGCCCAAGGGCAGGGGGCTTCCTTCAGCCTCCCCCCTGCCCTGGCTTAGCCCCAGCCAGAAGCCATGGCACTGCCTGGCACTGGTTAATAATTAAAGCAAAAAGGAAGAGAAACCCAAACTGGTCTCAAGCGTCCACCTAGAAACGGCCGCAGAGCAGGGTGCTGGTGCCCCACAAGCTCCTGTTCTGTTTAATTGAGCCACAGTTAAGGGCAGTGCTAATTCCTGCATGGATCTGTGAAAGCACCAGTGCTCCTGGATGCATCCCAATGGCCAAACTGCTCCTGCCCCAGGGCCACTGCTCCCTCCAGGACCCATTACACACAAACTTTGCTTGGCAGCTGGGACAGGCTGCGTTATTGACCGCGGCTGTGTTATCAGTTGTACCACACTGATCAAAGGTTGTCAGCAGAGGAGCCAGGCACTGGCTCACAGTGGTGCCTGAGCAGGTCCTACACACCCAACACCCACAGATGCAACAGCAGAGCTGAAAGCAGGTGATGTGCTGTGCCCCATGTGCCATGCCTAGCTTTCAAAAAGGACTGAAATAAATCCAGAAAGGTGCAAGGAAAGGCTTCCCTGGAGCTGCAAGGACCATGGGAACATGCATCCATCTATCCTTCATGCTTCCAGTCCGGGCTGAGTCACAGCCACAAGGGCACAGGCTGCGAGGGCAATGCTTAATAGGTTATGGTGAGGCAATTAATTATGCAAACTCCAGCAGGCTGCCATCACCTCCCCACAGAGCACAGGAGCCCCAGGCATCCTACTGTGCTCCCAGAGTGAGCACCTGAGCCTCACACCAAGGCACAGCAGCACAACCCTGGCACAGCACCGCATGAGCCTGGCACTGCACCCTGAGACCCTGGCACAGCACCCAAAGCACCCATGAGCCTGGCACAGCACCCTACAAGCCCAGAGCAGCACCCACAGCACCCCACACAGCACCCCCTCAGCCCCTGCTGTGCTGAGCGACAGACGGGCGAGGGAAAAACCTCCAGGACACAGGGCTGAGAAAAGCCAGCATAAAGCGTTTTTATTGCGATAATAAACTGGATACCTTTGTGCGGCGGAGAAGGAAGTGACCGGCGGGAATTTCTGTTACCAACAGACTGGGCAGGGCAGAGGGAGGGGGCACAGGGGACAGCTATGCATCCTGTGAGACCAGGCAAGCAGCGATGACCAGCATCAGGTGGCAGGAGAGAATGGGCAGGTGTGCTCAGAGCAGGGACAACGGGGAGCTGATGGTTCTTTTCCACGGGGAAGGAGGAGGACAGAGGCGTTTTTGCTGAGTTGAGCCCCCACCGCCTCCCCTGCAGACAGCACCTTCCCTTTGTCCAGTTTTCCTTTTTCTTTAAAGAAAGCTCCATGCTACGGGATCTTCAGGGTGTGGTGGAGCTCTGGTGGAAACCCAACTCCCTAAATTCAAAAGTGGTCTGGAGGGGAAGGCAGGCCCACCATGAGATGGCAGGGTGAAGCAGGGGCAGAGCAGCCCTCCTTTCCCAGAGCAAACCCACAATGCCCACAGTGATGCTCCCCAGGGAGCAGGGAAAGGCCAGGCTCCCTCACTGTCCCACTCCAGGCAGAATTCCTATAAACAATCCTAGTGCTACCTTGCTCTCTGCATCCCTTCAGCCTCGACAACCTCACTCTGCTATGGCTTTTGCAGCAGCAGCAATTTCTGGTTTGAAAACACCATAAATCTGCACCAAAACAAGTAACTAACAGGATTCCTTTTGTTCAAATGACTCCTATCTAAGGTCAGCCCATCTGTGTGCTACTGGGAAAACGTAGTCTACACCTGGAACAAAAATAAGATTAAGAACTTGACCCAAAAAGAGTTGAGGTTTACGGTGTATAGTTTAAAAAGACATAAAAACACGATACAAGGAGGAAGAGTCAGACGCAAAGCTTAGTGACCAAAGGCATTCAATCAAGGTGTAAGGTTATACAATGAGTGTAGTGGACTATCAGGAAAAGCTCCGTACAAAGTCATGTGCACTCTTCTTGAAGCTGAGATTCTGGATTCCTCCATGTGCCAAACCTGTGCGGAGAGAGGAGAGGCAGCGTGACAGAGCTGTCCTCGCTGGACCAGGAGGGAATGCACCCAGAGCACAGCAGCCTCCACAAACCACACTGGGCCCTCAGAGCAGCAGTCAAGCCTTGATTAAGGGGGGAGCACAGCCCCACCCTGCCCACACCATGGGGACCCCATGCCCCAGAGCAGAGCCCCACAGAATCATACAATGGGCTGGGTTGGAAGGGACCTTAAAGACCTACCTTGTTTCAGCCTCCTGGTGCAGGTAGGCACACTGTCCACTAGTCTAGCTGCTCCAAGCCCCATCCAACCTTGCCATGGACACTTCCAGGGATGGGGCAGCCATAATTTCTCTGGACAGCCTGTGCCAGGGTCCCTCCACCCTCATAGGGAAGAATTTCTCCCTAATATCGAATCTAACCTTGCCCTCTGTCAGTGTGAAGCTGTTCTGCCTTGCCCTGTCACTTCAAGCCCTTGTGCAAAGTCCTCTCCAGCTCTCTTGGAGCCCCTTTACACTCTGGAAAGTGTTCCAAGGTTTCCCCAGAGCCTTCTCTTCTCCAGGCTGAGCAACTCCAGCTCTCAGCCTGTCTCCATAGCAGAAGTGCTCCAACCCTTGGGTCATAGTCACTGCCTCCTACTCACACCATCAGCCCCATGCCCTGGAAGCATAAGAGGCAGGAAGGGGTGTAGCAGCCGAGCCCCCTTGGTGCAGCAACAACACTCAGAACTCAAGGCACAAAGAACTGGCACTGCAACACCTCCATGACATGAACCCGCTCTGCCAGGCTGGGAACTTTGCATGGTGCACTGCAGTGATCTGAACCCCAGCTCACCAGACTCCCAAGAGCAACTTCTACCCACAGCCAGAGACCTGCCCTGTCCTTCTCATACTCCTCACTACTGCCCACTCCCCCCTCGTCTCCATCCCACCTCTCCACACTGTATCCCAAGATCAAACACAGGGGCCTTGAGCTGTCCTCAATCCACACAGTCCCTGACAGAAGCTGCCCCTCCTTACCCGAGGACAGGGTGCTGGGATGGGTCATTCCAATTTCATGAGCTCCACATCAAAAATTAGAGTGGCGTTTGGTGGGATGATCCCTGGGTGGCCAGTGGAGCCGTAGGCGTAATCTGGAGAGATGGTCATCTTTGCCCGCTGACCAACGCTCATCTGGGGCAGGGACAGAAACACAGGGATGTCAGGAGATAGGCACAACTGCCAGGTGAGTGACAGAGGAGGGACACACACACACCCCTGTCCCCACTGCTTTCCCTACACTGAGCAAGAGCACGGACCCAGGCTGCACAAACCAGAGGAACGGGAAGAATGTCAGAGGGAAAAGGTAGGCAGCACAGGCTGGGAAAAGAGCAGAGCTTGAGATGTCCTTCACACGAGGGAAGGCTGGGAATGCCAGGCCATTCCCTCCAGCCACCAGCATCCTTGTGCTTGTGTTGCCAGCACAGCACAGAGTGAGCAGTGTCACACGGGCAGGAGCTGAAGCTGTGCTGTGCCCACCAGCTCTCTCTCCGCGTGGGCTCCGGAGCCCGGGAGGCCTGAGCGCTCCTGCCGTGCTCCTTCAGAGCTAACTCAGTGCAGAAATGTCACCGCTGAGTCACCGACATGCCGTAGGTGTTGCTGGGGCCTGGCCCGGCTCCATTCCTGCCAGCTGGCAGGTGGCAATGCAGAAGGTGATATTCACACCCACACCTCCCAGCGCTGAGGGGGTGGAACAGGGGAATAAAATAAAAAAATAATAAAAGAAGGAATGAGCTGCATGCACACTGATTCCTGCCCACGCTGCAGCTCCCGGCGCGGCACAGCCTGGCACGGGGAGCGCGAGGCGGAGGAGCTCCGGGCACCTGAGCGACTCCTTCCTCCCAGCCACGGATCACCTCCTGCTTGCCCATCACAAACTTGAACGGCTTGTTCCTGTCGCGGGAGGAATCAAACTTCTTCCCATCCTCCAGCATACCTGGGGAGAGAGAGGGAGATGGTGATACAGGGACAGAGCCACGCGCACCTACGTGAGATGCTGTGACCTGGCAGCCCGAGCAGGTGACAGTCACATGGCTCTGAGTCAAAGATGTGTCTCAGCTTCTCCTCCTTTTCCCTGGGAAACACCTGTACAGGAGGGGAAACCCCTGCAGCATCATCTATCCCGGGGCAGGGAAGGATGACACTTAACTGTTTTGGCCCAAAGAGAAGTGCTCCTCTGGGCCAGGACCAAGGACTGACAGGGGAGGAGATGGATGAGGGAAGAAAATCTTGCCCATTTCGCAGCACCACCAACAGTCATTTATCAGGCAGAAGGATCCAACCTTGTGCTTCCCATCCCACCATAAAACACATACCTCTCACTCACTAGGCTTCCACCTTCAGGCATCCAGAACACTGATGACACTCCAGTGCCCCATCTGGAGGTTGTGATTGGCCTCCAGCCCTTCCTGTGCCCAGCTGATCTAAGCCAAATCCCTCCTGGAACCAGGAATGACTATGGGGAGAGGCAGCACCAAGTGCTGAATGCATGTGCCTGGGGCAGCCCTCATTCTCCAGCACGGACTCAGGCAGGCTGATTTCCCCAGAGCTAAATATAACTCCCCAACATGAGCTAAGGAGGAATTTCCTCCCCTCCCTTGCTCCCTGCCTGACCTTCTTGGGGAATCTTGGAGCTGGCGCTGCCTTATAGGAGCAGTAACTCCACCAGTCAACTCCTGTAAGGCAGCTCCAGCTCTACATTAACACAGCCAGTGCCCTGTACAATAAACCCTGTGTGATAAGAGCAAAATTAAACTCTCTTCCAAAACACTTCTTCACTTCCCAAAACAGCCCAAAAATCCTACTATCCTGACTCAAAACTGCTCTACAGTCTTGAAAAACCAAACTTCCTCAAGATGGCATGGGGCAGATTGACCTCCTTTTGCCAGGGCATGTGTGCAAGGGAAAATGTGTCTGTGAAAAAGATGGGATGGGGGAGCTCAGCCCCTGCTTGCGCAGTGACCAGAGAGAATGGCATACAGGGACCAGCAGCCAGTGATAGGAAATGCTGAACAGAAAGAAGGGAATGGGAGAAAATACATCACCTTTGCAGGGGCAACAAGCACGAAGACCTGAGGGCTCCTCTCAGGGAGTAGAATTAAGTTTTTAATTTAACAGACAGCAAAAATCCTTTGTCCAGTGTGTCGAGCGTCAGCTCAGCCGGTCACGCTGTAGCCCTGGACTTTGGAATAGTAAATCTGGAGTTCTCTCATTTCCTCCTTCCAGGATAAACCTCTTGTTGCTGAACCTGCTTCCAGCCCGTCTGGCACCACTCCTCGCTCCCGTCCTCTGGCCTTCCTCCCGCCTGGCAGCAGGGACACGGGCAGCCCATGCCGGCTGGCACCAGCAGCGCTGCCTGCCTGCGGCCCCAGCTGACCCCGACTCGGCTCCGAGCCCTCCAGTGCAGCAATGGGCTGAGGAGGGACAGAGAGGACAGCTCTCTGCCACCCTTCTCCCGGGACATCCACCAAGGAAAAACCCCAGGGGCCACGCAACGCAACACGCTGCTTGTCACAGCAAGCAGAGACTACTGGGATGCTCCCAGAGCATCTGCAGCCTGTTGAAGTGCATCCCCTGTTTGATGGCCTGACTAGGGAATGCAGAGGCATCAGTAGCAGTGCAGGAGATGCTGCCAACCTTGCACAGGAGTGGATGGCACTGCCCAACCCCGCTGCCAAGATCACCTGTCCCAGTCCAGCCTCAGGAAGTGTTTTAGAGCTGGCAGCTCCCCGGCTGCAGAAGAGAGGGACTGATGGACTATGCTGGTTGCAGCAGCCTGAGGGATTGATCACTCAGCTCTCCCAAACCAGCATGGAGAGGTCACATGTGGGAGCCTGGCCATGCTCCCCCATCATGCCAGCGGGGAAAACAAAGAGGCCCCAATCCTTCAGAGACTGCATCCTCATCTCAGGCACTTCCTCTGCCTGCAAGCCTCCTGGGAGATTTCTCCAGCCCTGGACAAGTATGAGCAACCATTTCCTCATCCCTGCCATCCCTGAGCAAGGAGATAACGAGATCTTAAAGCTATTATGGAGGAAAAGCATCCTTTGGAAAAAGCAGCTACCCCAGCAGAGCCCCAGGAGCAGCAGACAGTCCCTGGCACATCCCAGCTTATCCAAGCCCTTGACAGGGCTCTGTGCTTGTCACTCCCAGTCCTGCAAGGAGGGCAGAGCTCACACAGGTGGATTATGGAGACCCACTTGCCCTGCCTCTCACCCAGAGGGATTTGAACACCCAGAGATCCCAGCTGGGCTATACAGACCCCAAGGGGTCTCAGGAAACCACTATGAGGAAGAACAGAGAGCCCTCCAGCTGAGGCTGCAGCAGCCATGGGATGGAGTGGGGGCTCTGGAGCACAGCCCCAGCCCCAGCCGGGCAGCGTGGCCCTGTCAGATCTCTGCCACACTTGGCAGGCAGGAGCTGGGAGATGCCGGCTGCAATGTGCGACTTGGCTCCGGGCCCCCCTGGGCGGGCAGAGGCGGCGGAGAGCGGTGCTGGAGCAGGCAGAGTCAGCCCTGGGACAAACCTGCCGGGTCGGGTTCTGCCGGGGCTGCGGAGCCCCACCCGCACCCCCTCCATCCCCTCCAGGGTGCTGATCCTTGGCACGGCCGTTGCCCAGGGGCTCCAGCACAGAGCCAGCCTCCCAAGGAGAGACAGGAAGAGACCAGAGCAGTGGGGCAGGCACCTCCAGCTGGGACAGGATGGAAAACCCTTCCCAGAAGCCCTGGAATACCCAGCATGCTCCAAATCCCTGCTCAGGGCAGGGATGCCTGGATGAGGCTCAATCCTGCCTACACCAGCACTCCCCATTGCTCAAGCCCACCCCCTTATCACCCACAGCTGGATGGGGAAAGGGCTATGCCCACCATTCTTGAGGCCTGGAAGGACAGAGGACCACAGCACAGGCAGGGAAGAGGATGCAGGTGATGGTGCTGAGCTCCCACAGTTGCCACAACCCATGGACTGGCAGTCGCACGCCTTAGAAGGAAACACCTCATGACCACAGGATGTTTGCTGAGCAGTGGGAGAGCATCGAGGGCAGCACCCAGACCAGCCGGGGGAGCACCACTGCCTCACGGCCTGTGCACAGGCACTAGGGAGGACAGCGGTGCCCTCGGTGCTATCCTGCTGGAGAAAGGCAGTTTCCCCCAGTAGCTGTCTCTCCTCCAAGCCCAATTTCCTCAGAGACCCTACATGCTGAGTGCACTTCGCCACTCAGGCAAAGCCGTTTGGCCACTCCATGTCAGACTTGTTCCTGGCCTGGCACTCCCCAGAATGACTACGGCCCCATATTTCCCCTCCTGAAGCGCAGTGGAGTGCCCACAGTCTCCCCACACAGCCAGTCCTCCTGGCACGAGCACTGCAGGACCCCCAACTGCACAGCAGCCCCACTCTGCTCCCTGCTCTGACTCAGGGGGACTGGCCCCCAATCCACATCTCTTCCCCACTGATTCACTCCCACACTCCGTTCCATCCCATGCCAGTTGCTGCAAGCACAGCAAAGTGTGCTGAGCACACTGGGCGCATCAGGGAACTTCATCCTTGATTTAGTTCCTTTAAGAGCCCTATGTAGCAGATTTAACATCAAAGGCTCTTTCGGACACCCCGTGGCACAAGCTCTCCACAAAAAGACCCAAGACCTGGAAGGAAGGAGTGGGAACAGATTCAATTCCACCAGCTCCCCCCATACATTTCCATCTCTGCAACCCCAGGATAAGCAACTGGCATCTCCAAGGAGGTTGCTCTTCTCTCCACCTCTTTCCTCTGCAATGCCCTCCCGCATCAGGGCTGTCTCTCCATTCTGGGATGCTCTCAGCAGGGCCATGCCCCATGAAGCAGGAGCCTGGGCACAGGCAGAAGCAGCACCAGCCACTGGCTGACCAAGCTGGCTCCCCACTGTCCCTCACCCTTGGATCACTGTTTTTATCCCCAAGTGGTTTTTACCCAAAGCACTGTGCATCCCTAGCCCAGCACAGGCTGGATCTCCCCAGCACTGGAGCAAAGGGCAGCTGAGGACGGAGCCAACGCAGGGGTCTGGAAGGAGTCCTGGAGCTCGGCACCTCCACCACTGCACTTTGCCACCATCCCTGATGCTGCTCTGGGATCGGCGAGCGATGCAACCAGGCCGGGAATCAAAGGTTTGTAAGGTTTCCCATGAGCCAAGCCCTGCTCCCGTTTCTGGCAGGGCTGGATGCAGGAACTGCGCTGCCGACGCAGGGAAATGGCATCAGGGCCTGGAGGTGTTTGATTCCTGCTGCCTGCCCAGGCGGGGGCGGGGGGGGGACAGAAGCTGCCTGCAGACAGAACGGGGGTGGGGATAAAGGACAAACAGAGACAATAATAACAAAAAAATAATATAAAGGAAATTAGAGAACCTCTCCCAGGCGCAGCACATCACTGCTGCTGGGGAGGGTCCCTTGTGAGCAAGTCACCACGCAGCACTTTGCCTGAAGCACCGTGATGTGGGGACAGGGTGCTGGTGACCCCCAAACAGCTCTGCCAGGGTGGGGGACAGGGCTGGGGAGAGCAGCCAAGCTCCAGCAGCGCCACAGGAGGGGAGAGCCGGCGCAGGGAACTGGAGGTTTGGGAGTCGGGAGGGCTGGCAGGCAGCAGGACTGGCCCACCGGGAGCCACTTGACTGCCTGCCAGCCTCTCTTTGTTCTTCCACCGGCAGAGGAAACGGGGCGGCAGGGCAGACCAAGCTGCTTCCTCTCCCTGCTGACGAGGGAAAGGGAAGGACGGGGGAGACGGAGGAGCAGCAGATGGGCTGGATGCCCGCCGAGCCCTCCCAGCAGGCCAAGCCCGTTCCACAGACAGGGGCACCCCCAGCCCCCCAAGCGGAGCAAAGGGAGGCGGAAAGTGCTGGGGCGGGAAGGGGAATTGGTTATTAGCAAAAACAGGTACAAATGAGTCATTAACTAGTTTTTACCGTGCCGATGAGCCAACACTGTACAAAAGGCAGCCCAGGGGAACAAGAGCCCCCAGAGTGATCCCCAAAGCATTTCTGGGGTCCTAAGGTTGGTTTCTTCCCCCCCTCCCCAGCTCGCAGAAGGTTGCTGGAGGACATGACCCTCCCCGACTTTGGGGCAGCCCCTCATCAAAGCACCACCCCGACCACTCAACAGCATCCTGGTTACCCACACCGGGGTCCCCCCAGAAAAACCCAGGACGCGGGTCTGGGGCGGCCCCACGGGCACCCCGGGTGTCACCCCGCAAGGGAGAAGGGTCTGGGGCAGGACTGGAGAGAGGATTGCACTCCTGCAGGCAGCTGCGGCAGGAGGGACCCCGCTCTGAAGAAGCAGACCCCAAAGCTCCCGGGGGGTGACTCATGGAGCCCATGAGAGCTTCGGGCCCGGCCGCCCCACAGCCCACGGGTCTCGGCTGCCCTGGAACCCCCAGGGCTCTACCCGGGGTGCCCCTGCCTGCGCCCCGGCGTCTCCTCTGGGTCGTTCCCCGCTGCACCCTCAAAAAGAAGGCTGGATACGCGTGGGAAAGGCCCCTTCATTGAAAAAGCTGCGGGAAAGACGGGGACAACGGGGCCTCCCCATGGCCACGGGGCACCGACAGGACCTCCATCCCCCCCCGGCGCTCATCCACGCCCCTCGGGAACGGCTCCCGTGGCGGCCCGGACCCCTCTCTTCCCCATGGAGCGCCGCGGCCCATCCGAGCCGCCGCGCCCGGGGTCCCTGCAGGCAGCCGGGGGTGGCAGGCCCCGCTCCCCCGGTGTCCGGGCCGGTCCCACTCTCCCACTCCTCCGCTCCCGGGCTCGCGGGGCCGCCCCGCACTCACCCGTGTAGTGCACCACGCAGGTCTGGCCGCGCTTGGGGAACGTCCGCCCTGCGGGGAGACACGCGCTGTCACCCCGCGGCACCGGGACCCGCACCGGGACCCGCGGGGAGGGCAGGGAGAAGGGGTGGGGGAGAGCAGGCTCGTCGCGGCTCACCGTCGCCGGGGGCGATGGTCTCCACATGCACGCCCATGCCGATGCCGGTGCCGCTCGCACCCGCAGCGCCTGCAGCCCGACGGAGGAGGGGCCGCGTGTGCGCAGCCGCGGCGCTCACCGCCATAGAGCCCGCCCGTCACTTCCATAGATCCCGCCCGTCACTTCCATAGATCCCGCCCGACCTTCCATAGATCCCGCCCGGCGGTGCCGCCCTGGCCGCCGCCATCTTCCGCCCCCCCGCCCCGCCGCCATCTCGGCACCGCGCGGTTGCCGGGGGAACGCGGGCCCGGCCACGAGGGACCCTCCGGGCTTTGCCCCTTTACCGCCATTTCCAGCCCGCACAGCCGCGGGCTGCGTGGCCCACCACAGAATCAATTGGTTGGAAAAGGCCTCTGAGAACAGCGAGTTCAACCTCTGACCCAACCCCATCATGTCAACTACAGCAGGGCACTGAGCGCCACGTCCAGTGTTTCCTTAAACACCTCCAGGGACGGCGACTCCATCACCTCCCTGGGCAGCCCATTCCAAAGTCTAATCACCCTTCCTGTGAAGGAATTTCACCTGATGTCCAACCTAAACCTCTCCTGGTGCATCCTCTCGTCCTGTCCTTTGTTCCGCTGCACTGGACACAGCCAAGGCAGCAGTGCCGACCCAGGGCTCCTTGGGAAGCCCAGCAGCAAAGGCCAACAGCGTCCTGGCTTGTGCCCTCCCCAGTGTGACCAGCAGGACCAGGGCACTGCCCGTCCCCCGTGCTCGGCACTGCTGAGAAACCTTGAATCCTGGGATCAGTTCTGGGCCCTTCACTTCCAGAAGGACATTGAGGGGCTGGAGCGTGTCCAAAGAAGGGAATGGAGTTGGGGAAGGGGCTGGAGCACCAGGAGAGGCTGAGGGAACTGGGGGGGCTCAGCCTGGAAGAGAGGAGGCTCAGGGGAACCTTGTCACCCTCACAACTCCCTGACAGGAGGGCGCAGCCAGGTGGGGGTCAGGCTCTGCTCCCAGGGAACAAGGGACAGGACAAGAACAAATACCCCAAGTTGTGCCAGAGGAAGTTTAGGTTGGATATTGAGGAAAATTTGTTCAAAAGGATCATCAGACACTGGCACAGGCTGTGCAGGGCAGTGGAGTCATCATCCCTGAAGGAATTTAAAAGACATGTGGATGTGGCACTTGGGGACATGGTTTAGTGTTGGCCTTGGTCATGCTGGGACTTGATGATCTTAAATGTCTTTTCCAACTGTAATGATTCTGTGATTAATGCTGCTCCCCGCTGTACAGAGGTCAGTGCTGGCCCTGCATCGCTGGGACAGGCTCAGCAGAAGATAGGCAGGTTTGAACAATCCCACACTCAAAAGGACTTTTTTTCTGGTACAGCACCAACTATTTTCTTTTTTGGTCAAAAAAAGAACCACTTCAGGCCCAGGATTTTTGCCTGAAAGTGTCCTATTTCTTTACTTCAAGGAGGTGAACTTGAGCCTCCACAAGGGAACAGAGAGTTTCCAAGGACAGCCAAGAGACTAATAAAAAGCCAGGATTCTCAGCAAGTGCATTAAAATGGGACACAAGAGGAGGAGACTCTTAAAATAACAGATAATAGCATGAAGCAAGATTTAATTGCTTCTGTCCCTTGCTTGTATCTTTTAAATAGTGAAATACCAAGGGTGTTTTTTTTCCTTGTTTGATGCCACAGCATTATGTTTTACATTAAAGCTCCAACACACTGAAGGTGCCAGTGCTCCCTGACTTTCCACATCAGGAGGGCAGATGTGTGAGGCTGTGAGTCAAGGTGAAAAACAGCAGAGTAAATAAAGGGGCATGTTCTCATCCCTACTTAGTAATGCTGTCTTTGCTGAGAGCTGGGCCTGCTCTCTCTACAAGAACTAGTGATAAACAAGGATTTGAAAGGGGGAAATGCTGCTGGATGTAAGCCCACGCTGGAGCCCTTGCCTCACTGGCACAGGCACGCTTGCACACGTCAGGCACAGCAGCTCTCACTCTGGGTGGGGTGTTTTGGTTTGGTTTTTGTTTTTTTCAGTCCTTGGCATAACCTGCTCATCTTACCAGCAGCAAGGTCACTGCAACAAGCAGTGTTTCAACGGGGGCAAGGAGCTTAACCAGGTTTGACCAACCCCTCACTGCTCAGGATCCAGCTGGTCAGACCCAGGACAGGTCCAGGTCACATTCTGGTGCCTAAACTCTTGAGAAAGCACAAAGGCTTGAAAACTAGTGAATTCTGCCCCAATCATTCCCTGCCCTCAGGATCATCCGCTGACAGAACTCACAAAGTCAGAAATGCCACAAATGTCAGAAAGAGGGACAAGCGCGACCATTGAGATTTAATGCTGTAAAAAATAAAAGGGACATTATTTGAGCTACAGAAACACCACCCCAGGCAGCAGGGGGCTGGCAGGCACCACACACACCAGCAGCTGCAGATTTGCTGGAGGGAAGGACAGATCCACAGAGGGATCTGGGCAGGCTGGATTGATGGTCCAAGGCCAAAGGTATGAGATTCAACAAGGATGAGGGCCAGGTCCTGCCCTCAGGTCACACCAACATGCAGTGCTCCAGATTTGGGACAAAGTGGCTGGAAATCTGGGAAGAGATCTGGGGGTGCTGGACAGCAGCAGCTGAACATGAGCTTGTGTGTGCTCAGGTGGACAAGAAGGGCAATGGCACTTGGATAAGCAATAGTGTGGCCAGCAGGACCAGGGCAGTGACCCTGCTCCTGTACTGTTCCTAAATCCAGAGGCAGCCAGACTGGAAGCAAGGCAGTGGCAGAGTGCAGTGCATCCCAACACCTGACCAGGCTGAGCCAGGTGATTCCAAGGAAGAGCCTTCACTCTCTGTTGTTTAGAAAACAAAACAACAATAAAGGAAAAAAAGATAAAAACATGAGGTTCTTTGTGCATCAGAGGAATGGTTTTGAACCAGGCCTGCTGTGACCATCCTGACACTGCTCTCATACACCATTGCTCCCTGATAACAGTGTTGCACCATGAGACTTAAGGCTTTGCATTAATTCATCGCACAACTGGGGAGCAATTTGCTCAAATCCTGCCAGTGTGCACCAGACTGGAGAGCTGCAAGGTCACCCTACGGTCAGATCCAGCTCCAGCCCTAAAAATAACCAGCCTCTGCACAAGGCTGAGCCCAGCCCAGCACTACAGCTCCAGGATGGCTGATTTCCCCCCTCTCCCCCCACTGCCCCCTCACAGTTGCCAGGAGAGATGTGGGGGTGCCAGCAGCTTTTGAAGATGCTGCTGTGGGAGATGTAGCTATGGGCTACGATTTAAAAGTTCAGCCCTTCTTGAAATTAATTTGACACTTCTTCCATAACCTCCCAACCTGTCAAAACCCAGCTGCCAACCCCTCCCAGGTGCTGACCAGAGACAGTACAGCCCATTCTCTCCTGTTTTCCCAGAAATGACTCAGGTGACATGGCCCAGGCAGGTGGACAGAGCTGACTCCCACTCCCCTGCTGCCAGGTGTTGTTTCTGCTCATGCTTTAACCCACTGCTGGCTTCAACTTCACCTTTGTTCAAAGAAATTCTAAACCTTTCCCTGTGAAAGGGCAGTCTGAGCACAAAGACATCCACTATCTCAGCAGTATTTTCCCTAAAACCTGGTCAAAAATAGTTTCCTCTCAAAAAGAACCCCTGTGTTGCTTGTGTTCCCACCAGGCTAAATGACACCTCCACACCCCAATGTCCCAGTGCTGCTCTGGGGCTGGTGGGGACCCTTCCTGCCAGCACTGCAGTCTAAAGGAAAGCATAGATCTGCCTTGCCCAGATCTGTCAGGACCTGCCAGGCCAGCCCCTGGAAGAAGCTCTGGTGAGGTGGCAGGACTGGGGCTGCAGCAGGACCCCCTCCCTGTGCCTGCCAGCTGTGAGAGGGAGGGGTTCAGGACACAAACCAGACGTTTGGGAGAGGGAACAGGAAGCAGCAGGAAGCAGTGACTTTCCCCCACAGCAGCACATCCTGACAGCGCAGCAAATCCGTGTCTGGATGAACTCAGCCTCTCCAGCCCGGGTTTATTCCCAGCTGCCACACTCTACCTGACATGAGTTAAAAGGAACCCAAGCACTCATGAAACCTGGTGAGAAGTCAGGCAGGGGTAGGACAATGGGCAATGGCTTCAAACTGCATCCATCCCTCATAGTGCCCAGCTGCAGCTCTTGCAGGCTCTGTTCCAGGTCCCTTCCCAGGGAGGCTGGGACTCCCCAGCTGGCTGTGCCCCATCCCTCGCAGCACAGGATGGTGCGTGAGACACTCAGCCCCAGGCACCATGTTCCTTACAGTCTGCAAGGAGCTGTACCTGAACAGGTGCTACAGGAATTTCAGGGAGGCAGGGTAGGGATCCCACCATGCTGCAGCAGAGCACCCTGGAGAGCACAGAGCTTGGAGAAGCCCTGAGGAGGAAGCAGAGCTGGCCAGATGTGACCCTCAGATAAGGTGGTCACACTGCTCCTTGCACAAGCTGAGCTACACGGTACAGCCTTTTCCCTGGCCTGCAAACCACAGCTCAGCTACTGTGAGATCAAGATCTGTGAGAGGGAGAACTAATATTTGAGAGAAAACTTAATGTCTGAGTTTCTAACATCTCTTATTTTCTTGCTTAACTGCTTCAAGTCCTTGCCTGGGGCAGCAGTGACCCTCTGCATGCAAGATCTGCCCCCAGAGAAGAGCTGCTGGCACAATAGACTCCGTATGTCCCACCACACTGGCCTCAGAGCACTGAATCCCTGAAAATCCTCACCTCCCAGTGGAGCATCCCAGCTGCCTCCTTCTGCTACCACTCAAGGAATTTAAACACAGCAAAGACTCTCCTGAGGTATCTTCATGGACATTCACCATGGAATCAGCTTTTTGCCATATTTTCTCCTTGGGGTCTTGCTGACCAAGAAGCCAGTAGCAGACTGCACCCCAGTCTCTTCCAAGGAAAATTATCAAAGAGATGTGGAATGGCTCCAACCAGGAGGAGGAAAGGGAAACAACAGTTTGAAAGGGAAAGAAGTCCTGGGGAAAGGCTGTGAGCAGCAGCATGATGCAGCTTGTTCCAGCCAGTGTTTCATCTGCATTCTCTGGACACCCCTCCAAGTGTCAAAATGGCCCAGAAACATCTCCACCACCAACATTTACAATCATTTGATTTTGATCCAGTTTGAATGCATTTCCAATGGCTTTCAGCTACCTGCCAAACTCTGCCTTTGCCCCAGACTGCTGAGCCAGATAACCCCATCTCATGTGGCCACTCACCTGCACAACATCCAGCAGGAAGGTCTGGAAGAAAAACCACAGGGCATTGCCTGTCACTGGTAGGGAATGGCCCAGCAACAGAGCAAGCCTTTGTGCAGAGAGCAGCCCTGGCTTCTCCTGCAGCCGAGACTCCAGGGAACGATCCCACCTTAGAAATGATACACACCTCTGGCTGACAGCTAAACCACAGCTGCTGCTTGTCTCTGAGGATGATTTAAACCCCAAGAGATGTCAGAACCTTCCAAGACAAACATAGCTATTCTTGGCTGGACATTGCTCCACCTGACAGCCACAGGCAAGCTGCTTGTGGCAATTGGGGTGCTGTGGGGTGCTTCCCCAGCTGCTGGAATCTCAGTGTTAGGGTGCAGTGCTTCCAACACACAACCTCCCTTGGGCCAGCCTGGATCCCCAGGTCCTGCTTGGTGGTGTTCCATGTTCATGAGCCTTCAGAATCTCTTGCAGAGCAAATCTGAGGGACTGGGCACACTGGCAGCCTCTTTTCCTGCTCCAACCAACTGTTGGAGGGTGGTGAGGCAGTGGCACAGAGAAGTTGTTGATGCCCCATCCCTGGAATTGTTCAAGGCTAGGTTGGGTGGGGTCTGGCACAATCTGGTCTAGTGGAAGGTGTCCCTGTCTGTAGCAGGGGTTGGAATGAGATATGCTTTAAGGTCTGTTTCAAACCAAACCTTTCTCTGATCCCACACCCACTCCTCCACCAGCCAGAGCTCCAAGGCAAAAGCTGATCAGGGAGCATCTGTGTCATTTGCTCCTCTTGGGCTTGTCTTGTCAACAGGGTCACATCTCTGGTGTTTCCCCTAATTCTCCTCAAGGCATACTTGCAGGAGATGAGAGGCTGCTAACAAATGAGACACAGATCTAATTGAGGCACAGTGCTCTGCTGAGCTCTGACATTGTCCTTTCCTGTTCTACTGAACCACAATCCAGCGCTTCAAATTCTGTAACATTAAAAAGTACAAATTGCATCAGACTTAAAGTGACTGTAATGGAGGCAGTGAGGAGAGAGACTGCAAAGACCAGAGCCCAGGGGATTTCTACAGATCAGCAGGGGAAGCACAAGGAATGTTTCAGCAAGCAGGAAAAAGGCTGATGGCAAAACTTCTCTTTTATTTGGATGTGGTTAACTTCAGTAAACACCACACTGATCCTCAAGTATCTGGCAAGTTCCCAGAGGCAACCTACAGCACTGACTTCCCCCTAGCCCCAAACTGAATTTGCTATCTAATGTGATACACCTCAGCTTCAAACAAGAGCAGGAGTATCCTGTGGGATGCAGGGTGAGGCCACTTTGGGGGTGGACAGCTCATTGGGGCTCGGCTGGAGCAGCGTGTGGCCTTGGTGACAGTCACTCTCCTACAAGCAGAGCTGTCCCGAGGCCATTCTGTCAGGACAGTGCAGACCAGGGCTGGCCTCCCCTCTCAGCACAGGCCACCCTGGATGATGCTCAGGGCTGACAGGCTTGTGAGCACCTTGGGTTCTTGGTCACACCACGTTTCGGCTTTCCCAATCCCCGAGCAGCTCCAGTGCAGCAGGTGGGCTCTGTCCTGCACTCAGAAAATCCACAGCATCTTTTGAAAGACACAGAAGGCTCCCTTGCCCTGTGGGGCACGTGGCCATCTCAGGCACCAGGCCTGGTTCAGAGAGAGCTGTAAAAGGCTGTGAGCTCCTCCAGAAGAGCCCTGAGCTGAGAGTGACAAGGGATGAACACTGGGCTTAGGGCTGTGAAAGAGGCTGGGCTGAGGGACAGGCGGCAGCATCATGTGGACAGCTGGGGAGCCAGGAAACTGAGTCAAGGAATGCCTCAAATTCCCACTTCCTCCATCTCTTTTAGGGTGAGGGGGCAACCTGCCAGCTCGCTGGCCTTGTTGGGCTGGGGACAGTTCACCCTGTGCTACTAACATCAGTAGAGGTAACAGCTACCCTTGAGGGATGACAGACCCTCATTGTAATGGTACCAGGGAGCAGTGTACAAAATCAGGGGCACAATCCCAAAAAAGCAGCATTCCAGAAGGCACTGAATGAGTTTCCCTCACGCAGCAATTAGCAATAACTCCTCCACAGCCCCTGCCATGAAAAAAGCACTGGCGCTGCTCTGCCCACCAGGCTGGAGGGCCCAGCTTCTCCCTGCACACCCAGGGGAGCAGAGTGTCTGCCTTCCCTGTGCCAGCCTGTTCCTGCCTCTCAGCTTTTGGTTCCAGTTTACTTTCTGCCTTTTACAACCCACTGTGCGAGTCAGGTCTCTTGTATTCCAAACTGCAGGCATGCAATCTCAAAAGCCTTGTCCCGCGGGGAAGGCTGAGGCATTAGGCTTGCACCACCAAGGAGCACTTACTCATACAACATCTTATTTCCACAGCAGTTGTATTTCTAAAATTACAAAGGCATTTCTCAGGGCTGCGCGGTTTTGTGGTAGCTTTTGTTCCCTTGATGCTCTCAGCAGGTAGGACAGCGCTCTGCACGGCTCTGCCCATTTCACTTGAAAGTCAGCAACAACACCACAACGCAGAGCTTTGCTTTAACAATGTGTTCTCGAGCCTGAGTCATAAACACTTCAAACCACCCCCACAGCCTGCGGCTCGAGCCGGGCAGGCTCCGCGTGGGCGAGCGCACTCGCGAGGGTGAGCTGCACGTGTGAAATGCGCCTCTGCATGTGAGAAAGCAGCACTCTGGGACACTCATCTTGCCTCTCTGCAGACCACTCTCCTCTCTGGGAGAGCTCCTTGGGTCGACCTGTGCAGCTCAGCATCTTCATGATGCCCAGAAGCGTGGCGGCGGACACGGCCACATCCTGCACGTGGCAGGGAGGCAGAGCCTTCCTTGTCGGGGTGAGGAAGACTCTGCCTTGCACATCAAGTAGCTGCTGTAAATGCAGATCTGAGCTGCCTGGGGATTTGACAAGTGAAGGTACAGCATCCGTGAGGCTCCAGGGGGAGATGATATGAGGGAAATGACCTGCCCTGCAGGAGGAGTGTGGCCAGACCCTGCCCAAGAGGCAGGAACCCTGTCAGGGCTCACAGTGCAGCACGTACTCGGGGCAGTAATTCCCAGGCTTTCTGCAGTCAAGTGGAGAAATCTACTGCTCCCCAAAGGTCAAGCTGTGTCCAGCATTTGTTCCCCATCCCAGGCTGCTCCCACAATGAGATCTCAGGGATGTGTGGAAGGAGGCCTTTGCCTGAGCTCCAGAGCACTACAGGAGCACACTGGAGCCAGCCCAGCACTCCTGCCTCAGCACCAGCAACCACCAGCCACAAAGAACCAGCATGTGAAACCCAGAGCAGGCAGGCAGAGTGGCAGCAATAGGCAGAGACAGGGCAGTGGGAACAGGTCACAGGTCACTCCACAGCAAAAGCCCCTCCCTCCCAAAGAAAACCTGGAACTCAGCTTGGCCTCCTTATTCACAGAATTACAGAATGCTTTGGGTTCGAAGAGACCTCATTTTGTTCCAACCCTCTGCCACAGGCAGGGACACCTTCCACTAGTTGCTCCAAGCCCTGTCCAGCCTGGCCTTGGACACTTACAGGGATGAGGCAGACACAGCTTCTCTGGGCACCCTGTGCCAGAGACTCACCACCCCACAAGGAAGGATTTCTTCCTAATATCCAATCTGAGTGCCCTCTGTCAGTGTGAATCTGCTACCCCTTGTCCTGTCACTCCAGGCGCTTGTGCTAAGTCCCAGGACAAGACCAGTGAGCACGGAAGTGTGGATACATCCATGTGGATACATGGATACGTTTTTCCTTTATATTGGGAGATCGGCAATTTCCAGCCGCCTTCAGCCTGTGAGCTCCCGAGAGATCTCCCCTAGCAGTGCAGACCTCACACAGTGTTTTAACCTGGTGACAAGAAAGGTGCATTTCAGTTCCTTTTCCCTTTTGTAGCCCAGTCTGGGCATCACAAACCAGAAATGCCTCCTGCATGAAGAGTGGTGGGAGCCGGGTTCCTTGGCGCTGCCTGTGCGGGAGCAGCGGCGTTCCCAAGGCAGCCGTGCTCACAGCTCACAGCCAGCACTGCTGCAAGTGCTGGGCAAAGCAAAGCAGAGGGAGAAATTGGCTTCAGAGGACAGAAGGCACTGGAAAAGGCTGGCAGGGAGGGATGGCACCACCACTCTGCCTGCTAATCATCTTTTGGCATATCTGATCCTATCAAGTGGCTCTTTAAAAGCAGGTCCTGCCTCAGATCCTGAGACTGGACTTATCTGCAGCAGCCAAGGCAGAATAACAGAGGCAAAACCCTCTCCCTGCTCCCAGTGGAAGCATTAAATTTGTGTTAGTGTCTCTGTACCACATCCTATATCCACGGGGAACTGACCACTCTTTCTGCAAGGTTCATTACAATGTGTCATCTTCAGTCAGCCTTGCCTTGTCCAGTGGGGGTTAATCTAAACCACCTGAATTTCACAGGCTGAGTCAGAACTTGGTTAATAAGGCACAGTACAAGTGAGTCAGTGGCATCTCTCCTCACTGCTGTTTTACTGACATCCCAGATACCAAATATCAGTCACGCTGAACCACAGCCAGTGCGGTGGGATCCAAATCCCCATCTCCCACCAGTGTATCTTGGCATACATCTCTGTAAGAAAGCAAAATACATCTCTCCCCATTCAAGAGAAAAGAGGAAATTCAAAAGGAAATATCAAATCCTGATTATTTTTTTTTCCTAGGCCATTTTCTACCCACACACCACACAATTACATTTGGACAGACAAGGTACTTTGGAAATTGTACTCAGCACTTAATCCTCTGGCTTTTTGGCACTCATTTACTCCCCAGGTGCACAGAGCTGCATTTGCTGCTCACAGACTACAAAGCAAAGAGCTGACCAGCAGTTACCTCTCCAAGTAGCTGAGTAGCTCTTGCTTCCTGGCTAAGTCAGTGCACAATTATCCCCAAACACAGGGAAGCTTTATTCCTGCCCTGCTCAGCTCCCCCCAAAGCCTCTGTCGTGCCCTCAGTGCCTCACAGGAGGCAGCGTCACCCACTGGAGCTCGACAGGATGTCACATTGTTAGAGCAGCATGGGGAGCTCACAGCCCGCCTCTGTGTGACAGCAGGGCTCAGCTTGCTGCTGGAAAGGCAGATTTTGGTGAAAAGCACCAGTCCCAGTGTTAATCGCTGCTGCACACTGGGTGACTTGCTGCAAGCAGTGAGCCCTCCAATAACACTCTGTGCCAAGGCCTGAAACCTCACCAAGGGGCTGGAATGAAAGGATGATGCCTTTTCCATCACTAACTGATCTTTTTCTATCAGTTGCTTAAAATATATTTTGAAAGAAAATGGAAATACTCATGAACACAGCAGCTACACCCCAGGTTCTGTTGCAAATATTCAGCAAAAGGCTCAGAGAAACCAAAGCTCTGCAGCTTGAGAAACAAGGTCCTGTTGGAATTTCTCACTGTAAAGGAACTTCCCCAGAACCTTCTTCTCCACTGCAGAACCATAAAATCCCTGTCCAGTCAGGCCAGGGCCCAGGAATGTGTGATAGCAAGAGCTTCCACCCAAGCCATGCTGGCTGAACGAGGCTTTCTCAGGGCACTGAGACCTAGAGATGGGCTGCTCAGGCAAGGAAGCCCCACTGAAAACAAATAGAGTAAAACACAGTTTAAAGGCAGCAAATGGGGATTTTTTTTTTTTTGGCACAGTAGCAAGTGGCAGCATTTGGATGTGTTCCACCAATAAGTCCTCCAGAGGTTTACCTCTCTTTCACTGCTCTAGGCATCTGGCTAGAGCAGTGGCTCTTGGGTTCTCCTTAGCACAGCTGCCTTCTCTTGGTGGAACAGGAGCCAGGACTTAACAGCCACCAGGATGGATGAGGCAGGAGAGAACCTGTTGCCACCGTAGGCCCCAGAAGCCATTAAAGAGTTAATTTAAGGAGGAGTCATGGAATGTACCTGAGTAAATAAGAACATCTGGAATCCATTCAGGAACTCCCAGGGCTGGGACTGACAGGTTCAGTACAGACAAGACAGTAAATAAGATAAGCATTTAGGAATGTTGTAAATAAGTCACAAATGATAAATTAGTAAATTGAGAGGTGCTTGACACTGGAGCTGTTCAACTGCCAAAGATGGGGGCCTGTGGCATCATTAGTATTGTACTACTCTCTGTAGACCTGTGTAATTGGGAAACATGGGACTAGTTTGGAAAAACTGCTCACAGGTAACTAGAAAGGATTTCACCTCCCATTTCTGTGGAATCCTGCAGGATTCTGGCAGCCTCATCACCTGGCCTGCACCTGCACTGAGCTGCTCCCTTAGCTGGATGATGTGTTTGTTTGGCTGTCCATCAGTGCTGCCCTAGGAGCACACTCAGCACTCTGGAGCCCATGGAAGTCCCCAGGTGATCCACAGTGACACACTCCACCAGCTCCCAGGGCCATTGTGCCACCATGTGTGGTCATGGCATGTGGCACAGCACGTGCACCACTTACCTGAGCGAGGAGGAGACTCACAGCTGAACTAAATAACAGCAGGCATCAAATAACTTCAGTCTTTTTTCCTTCCTGAGGTAAAATGAAACTGCCCAAAGCACAGCATAAAGCTGGCAGGGCAGTGGTACCTCCTTCACAAGGATGTAGGTGAGGAGACCCAGCTCTGCAGGACTCAGTGACTGTGAGCCATGGCTGATTCTGCTCACACCAGGCAGAGCAGTGATGTGAGTGTTTGTGTGCCTGCAGGACAGGTATAGAAACACACAGCTTGGAGAAGTCTGGTCTGAGTCTCCCAGCATGACAGATGTCAGGCTTTTCCTTCATGGAGATGAAGCTGGGATGCCAAGAAAACACTGCTGGCAGCAGGCAGAGCTGAAAAAAGTGGGCTCCAGCTCCCAGGCCTGCCTGGAGTGGCTTTCAGACACCCTGCCTTGGAGGATGCCACATTTACCACACAAGCACCAACAGAAACTCACACCTTGGTAAGAAAAGAAACTTCATTGCTTAATTAAATCTCTCAATTAAGAGTACCAGTCTCCATCTGGTTCACCAACAAGGCCATTCAGAAGCAGTAAGGGGCCGGCTCTCTTCCTTTCACAGCCCAGCAATCCTTCATGCAGGTACCTCGAACAGCAAACTCCTGCACAGACAGCAGCTCCTGCCCAAGGATTAACACAGGTATCACAGCTCCTCCCCTCGTGGTGCTGGGCTCTGAAGAACCCCACAGCATCTTGTTATACGTGACTGTGACATCAATCCCCTGAGCACATCTTCCAGTCTAACTACAGAATCAGAAGAAACCTCAATTCAGGGTCCTTTTTCTTGGTAACAAAAGATCTGTAAAGCAGAGCTGCTTTCAAAAGAAAACCTCCTGGCTGAACTTTCAGATAACATACCAGGAGCAAACTGACATCCTTTTAATCACTCCTCTAAGTCAAGACACAGGGAGCTGAAGAAGCTTTTCAAGAAGCAGAAGGTCACTTTTTCCTTCTGGAAGGATGTAGGGTTGTCCAACTATGAGAAGCAAAGATTAAATTGAATATAACATTATAATAAAAAGCAACAAGACAAAAAGAAAAAAAGGCCTAAATTTCCAGTAATCCTCTAGAAGTGCTGCTGTACCCACTGAGTTTTCTTTCTTTGTATCTTTTATGCTCCTTCCATTTACCTGCCAGCTGAGTTAGTCAAGTTTGGGGCCAAAACAAGCCAATCAAAACTTGCTGCTTCATGCTGTTAATTTTGTTTTACCTGAACAGGCAGCTGAAGGTACAGCTACACTTAGAAATGGGTGTTCCTACAGCAGGATCACTGAAAAACTACGTGGCCTGGGACAGCAGATCCTCCTGGGGCAAGCAGAACACTGAGCACGTAAGAAACACAGACCAGGAAACATCCCACAGCAAAAGCAGCATTACAGATGGGGAGGCAAAGTTCCCAGGAAATGGTGTGAAATGCTATCAGAAAACACAGGAACTAAACCTTAGCAACGAGGACATGTGAAAGGAAAGAAGAGGAAACAAAGAACTGCATACAAAGGAAAAAAATCCCAGGAAGTCCTACAATTACCTAACTGAGGAAAACTGTTAAGATTCAGCATTTGGAGAAAACAGTTGGATACAGTGAAAGACATCAGCTCCAGACAGAACAGCACAGTCTGAGACTGAGCTGTATCCAACCCAGAGGCTGAAAATGAGTTTTCATGTCAGAATTGGAGCACTGCCTTAACACTGGGGTGTGAAAGGCCAGGAATACAGGCACGACCTCCTTGTGGAAGAATGGTCAATTAAAAAAAAAAAAAGAAAAAATTTTGCAGGGAAACACTTCTCAGGCAAAGAAGGAGGAAAAAAAAAGGACATTTTTGTGACCATAAATATCGGTTTTAGAAAAGCCCAATCTTGGCCTATGACTTTGTTAGAACACAGAAATGGAATGACAAAGGCAAGAGATTTTAGTAGAGAGGAAGTCAAACTCACTAATAATCAAAAGCTACACAAGTGTCAGAAATAAGGATTTGTCCACTGCAGTGGCACACCATTAAAGAGAATCATGGAATCAAGGAGTGGTTTGAGTTGGAAGGGATGTTAAAGCTCATCTTGTTCCAACCTCCTGTCACAGGCAGGGACACTTTCCACTAGATCAGGTTGCTCTAAGCCCTGTCTAACCTGACCTTGAATTCTTCCAGGGATGCGACTGTGCAAGTGACAAGGTGATTTTCTTTACAAAATAATGGTGTCTCTTTCCTTCTCTCTTTTTTTCCTATTCTGGTATATTACTCCTTTCCATTAATTAGCTTATAATTTTTGCTTTATAGCTTATTTTATTTTATAGCAACACACTTCACCAGCTCACAGAAGGAAACAGTTTAATATAGGAGATTGCATGTATGTCACTTCCAGTTGTTTCCACAGGCTCTTTTGTCAGGTTTGGAAGAAGACAGGTTTACCTTGGTCACTGATCCCACCTCAGCACTCCCTCGGGCAGTGGGGCAAAGCTGACCTGCTCACCAGCAGATGAGCACTGCTCATTACTTACAAAAACCAAGGAGAGACTCAGAGGCAGGAGGAGCTGGCAGCGGTGTCCCAGAGGTGCTCACGGACACAGCGGAGCACAAGGCGCAGCTCCCAGCAGGAGCCGGCAGAGCTCCTCAAAGAAGCCTTCGAGGGAGAGCGGCTTTTCTGCAGCACTGCCACCCACCGGCTCCAGGGAAAATTCCCTCTTCCTGGCAGAGAAAAGTCCCTCAGCCCCTGGGCTTATCCCCTTTCCCTCCCACCGGCAAGGAGAGAACTGGCAGCAAAGCTGGATGTGAAAGTTCCCATCGGTAAGCAGAATCTGCACAGCAAACCCTTGGGATCAGCAGCTTGGAGGAGCTGCTGTCTGGCTGCCAACACTCACTGAATTTGGGGACACCAACGTGGCCAGTCCATCCAAAGATCAGGGACACCACCTCAGTGCTCTGATGCCCCTGGCTAACAAATGCAGAAGCAGGAGACAAATAACTTGTACCCTTTCTGTTAGATAAACTTTCTTTCTGCCTCTAGGGATGCATCCTGTCCAGCACTCTGGAAGATGCTGTCCCAAGTCCCCAGAATGGCACATGTGAAGATCAGGAGTCAAGAACTCCACAAAGCAGTTGTGACTCTATTTAGCTCCGAGGGAAATTCCCTTTCTCAATTCTCTCTGCTGGTTCTCACAGGTTACTCACTGGTTATCACACACCACCAGCAAGTGATGCACAGGCAGGTGAACCCCAACCTCTCCTGTCACAAAAAAAAAAAAAAAAAATCTTTAAAAATGTTGCTGAGAGGTTGAATCTCAATTAGTAGAAGACAGCTCAGCACATAAAGTCTGCTCACAGAGCAACCCAAATAGGAGACACCCTCGATGAGCATGATCCAAAATCTGAGACCAGATGGCAGCTGTTATTAGAAAGGGTCGAACACTGTTTTCCTGTTTGGGGGCTTTTAATGGCAATTTTCACAATAATTTACAAATTGGTTGTTATGCACACTCTAAGTCCCTTTAGTAATGAAAATTGTGAGTTAATTCAGCTCTCAGTTGAGAAACTGCTGTAAAAATGCCCTTGCTGAGGGCTGCTCTCTGGTTTGTGTTCTACAGGCAGCCAAGCAAGTTCCTCATGCTGAACCTGCCCAACCTGCTGGCCCTCCCCACGCAGCTCCCGAGCTCCCTCTGCTCCCACCAAGGGGAGGACCTGGAAGTTTCCGAGCTCTGACGGGGGTGGAGTGACAGCTCAATGGCCGCGGGGCTCAGGTGTGCCTAAGGCAGGATGGGGAGGGAGCGTTCCAGCCCTTGGCAGGGCAGCAGCGCAGCCTTTCCCAAGGACCCCACTCCCAGGGAGCCGGAGGCTGCAGCCCACGACTCAGCACAGCTCTGGGCTCTGCTTGGAAGCCCTGAACAAAGACAGAAGCAGCTGAGGGGCAGTGCAAAGTGCCGTGGCACAATATTCTGTGGTGGCTATGCCAGCCTTACCAGTGCCTCATGTCTGGGCGTAAGGAATTCACCCACAGGACACTGTTCAAAGGAAAGAAAGAGATGGAGACCTGAGCCCAAAACACAAACAAAACAGATCAACACTGGAGAATTCCAGGAGTTCAGCTGTGTTAGTCCTCAGCAGAGGAGAGGAAATACATCAAAGGGTACTACAGCCTTGAGTTTCTCCACCCAAGCTGTTGCACTGATCTCAATAATTCACCTCTCAGGACACAACTTGCTTTCCAGTAAGACAGACTCTGTTTGCCTTTTACTTCCAGTCACTTCAAGCTGATTCAGCTTTGTGCCTTCTTGGAAAGAAAAAGTCAGCAGCAGGGTTTCTCAGAGAAATGCAATACAGCAATTTAAACCTGCAGCCAGTCTGGCCTGAAAAGAAAAAGCAAAGGCAGAGCAGGTGGGGACTGCAATGAATGCCCCAAGAGTTCTGCTGAAGGAAGGAAAGCCAGAGATTTCTCTCCAGAAAAGCATGGGAAGTGTTAAACCTTGCACCTCACACATGCCCGAGTTTTCCCCACACTGAGCTCTTTCACAAAGACTTCCCTCACAACGCTTTTACAGGAGTGTAACCATTATCCTGACAATCAGTTCACCCATTCTCAGATAACTTATATTTAATATGTGAAAAAAATGGAGTACTTTACAGCAGTCCCTGGAGGGAAGAGAAAGGACTGTGGTGAGCAGTCCACTGACAGAAACTGCTCCCTGGAGTTCCCTTCCCCCTTGTCTTCCTCCCCTCTCCAAGTGCAGTAACTCAATCCACAAGGTAACTGAACTCTCCTGGGGGAATCTGGGGCACAAGAGGCTGCAGCTCCTTTCCAAACAAATTCGTTCCATTTATTTATTTTAAAGTCCACTGATCATCATCATCATCATCATCACAAAAAAACCCCATGGGAAATGCAACTAAAGAGAAAAAGTCCAACCAAGACCTAAGAACCCAGAGCTATGAGCAGATGTGGGCCTGCGTGGCACGGCGCCGGCGGAGACGACCCCGTGCGCCGCCGTGGTGTGGCCAGAGCCAGGGTCCTTTATGTCAACCGCTGAACGATGACAGCGTTGAGCAGGTTGGCTTCCTTCAGGGTCTGGTTCTCATCAGTCAGCTCTTTATTGGGGAAGGTGGTCATGAGGACGAAACTGGTGGCAGCCATCGCTGGCCGAGCATCTACTATGAAGAGCCGGATGTCACGGATCCTGTCCAAAGGGACCAAACACACAGGGTGATGCTGTTACTGCACAGCCTGGACAAACGACTGCTCTGCCCAGAGCGTGTGGCCCTGCAGCTCGGCATTTGTATTCCAGCTCTCACCACAGGCCACACCAAGCTATTCTGATTCAACCTGCTCCCGTTTAGTGAAATAGCAGCAGCAGCTTTCTGGGCTACAGGCTCAGCTCAGTGTTCTCTGTCTGTGCTGTCAGGGGGTTATCTGAAACTGAAAACCTCCAGACCCTTTGCTATCAACAATTAACAAACTGACACTTTCTCAGCTTGTCACACACAGCAAAGCACAGAGGATTTCAGTTCCTGTGAGCAGCCACACAAGTGACACAGGATCCATTTCCAGAACTCAGGCATGGGCATAGGTTTTTGTAACTTTTTGCCCTGAGCTTGACCCTTATAGAAACTGGAGGAATGAGTATAAATTACAAGATCAGGAAAGTGAGAAGGATTTCAAATGAAACAGTGGCATATCTAAGCCAACTTTGCTCGTCAAAAGGAACAGAATTAAGAGCATCTCTTGGTGCTCCATTCAACACTGGGAACAGCCCCACAGAAAAGTCTAAATTGACTCAGAGTAACTGAACCAGGTTCCTAATTATCTGCCAGTTTCCAAAGCCTTTAGAAGAGATTCAGTTTTTTATAGGCAACATCAAGGAAAGTTCTGCTGATAACACTTAGGCTTGCAGGTGTCAGGTCACTGACTAGAATCTATCCCACTCTGGAAAGCAAATCCTACCCAACAGTTAGCAACTTTCTTAAAAATGCAACAACTTTATTCCCATTCACTTGTATAGAAGGATGCCCAGAGCTCCTTTTGGCAGGCTATCCAGGATTTCAGCACTTGCTCCACCAGTGCCCTGTCATGCAGGGCCATTTATGCCTTGCCCGTGTTCCCTGCTGGCCCGTACCTGTGACTGTGGTTGAATTTCTGGACCAGGCGCCCGCCGTCAGCGAGCCGGATCTGGATGTTGGTGATGGGCTCCGACTCATCGATCACGATGGCAGAACTGGCTTTGGCTTCATTCTCTGCCTGCTGGGCTGGCGAGCTGGTGCCCATCACCTGGGGCGCGGTGCTGCCAACAGGGAGACGCAAGGTGAGCTGTTAGAAACCAAACTCACCTGGCTACAGGGTACCAGATCAGGCAGCAAGTTCACTGTCTGCCAGGCCCAACTACCAGGGCTCCTCCACAGGCAAGCTGCAAGTCAGAATTTTTGAGTCAGCCAGTCAGCAGGAAGTTGTCTGGAAGTTCAACTCTACCATCCCCTTTGGTGCCACAGATCCTCACCCACAAGTTAAGGGGAAAGCATGACTTGGAAACACTGCTCCAATGCAACACACCATGGAGGTTCCAAAGCAGGAATTTGGCTCCTGGCAGGGAGAGGCTGGGCCTCCTCACAGGGTACATCAGTGAGCCTTGTTTCCTTAGAGGAACACCTCCCATCCCACAGGCACCCAGTGCTTTTCTTTCAGAAGGATGATTCAGAAGGCTCCACCTCACAAGGCTCGAGTGACTCTCTCACATTACATGTAGTAAACCAGTGTCACCATCTTCTCACCTGCCCAGCTTCTGTCCTTCTCCAGTAAAAGCTCTGAAGACACTTTTAGGTTTCACATACTCCTCATCACGGTGATCTTCCATGTCCAGGTTCACCTGTCCGCCCCGTGCTAACCTGCGCAGCTCAGCCGGGACTTCCCTGCAAAGACAGTGTTCTAAGGCAACTGCCTGAAGCAGCAAGGCAGGAATGCATGGACAAAAAGCCCAGGATCTCTGGAATTTCAGGAATCACAGAGAGCCTTTGCTTAACTGACAGGGCAGATGCACACCTCCCCACTGACAGACACAAATTAAAGGTTACTTCTCCCCAGCCCTCACCTGCAGTGACACAATACATCAGGAATTTTCAACAAAAATATGAACATGTTTGTTTACTTCCAACTCCCAAGGCCCCGCATAAACCAAACCCACTCCTTGTTTACCTGAACCAAATGTTCCATAATAGGAGTAACTAATTTCTTGCAAGAAAGCCCGGTGAACTGTGCCATGGATTCAGAAGCCTGCATTCCACAAACACTCAGGAAACAGCTGTCTCTTTTCTTCCCTCTCACTACGTACCCTCTGCGGATATCATCGAGGAACTGGGCATTGGACGGATCCTGGTAGCTCCTCAGCTCTCCACTATCCAGACTAAATCCACTTTTCCAGAGCTTCAGTACAACGTGCACCTGCAGCAGCCCCAAAAGAACAATCAGCTGCACTGAGCATCTTGGTGACAACAAAAACTGAAGCAAAGTGAAAAGTTTCAGATGGGCAGAGGAGCTTCAAGGTGCAAAAACATTCCAGCAGGTTTCTCTGAGCTAAGGGAAAAATCCAAAGCACTGGCTTTTATGTAATGGTCAGGTGTCAATTCCTAGAAGGTGGCACCACGGTGCCCTTTTGGATAAATAAGGCTGAAGAGCCAGGAATGTGCTGGGCAAGGAGCCTAAACCAGGCTCCCACCACAGCCATGACCTTGTCTGGTTACAAACCAAGCACAAGGGAATCTTGAACTGATACTGTCAGCTCCCATCTAGGGATATGTATTGGATATATATAATAATGGATAAAGAAGAGTTGATTTCCCAATGCTCTTTGCACACTATTTTTCCCAATCTGCACTTCTAAGAAAGGCTCAGATTTTTAATTAAAAGATCACCAGAAAACTGCTTACCCAAGACCTAATCATCTATTATTTTCTACTTGGAAATCCCACAGGAGGCAGGATTTTCCATATTTCTGTCCTTGTGAATTTCTATCAAGCTTTGTATCTCTTGGGGCTAGCAAGCTCAGTAGCTGGAACAGAGAAATCCTTGGAGAGATAGTCACAAGCAGAGATACTCACATCCTGAGAAGAGCTTGGTCTCCTCTCTCCTGCCACATAAGCTGACTCCTCCTCTGGAGTAGCCCCAAGGCGATACCCTCCCCCTGCAAAAGGCTGTGAGAGAGAGGCAGGCACAGGGTTACAGAACCACACAGTCCCAAAGAGCTGCTTCCCTGTTCCCACCACCCCTGTGGGTGAACAGGGGCTTCATGGCATCAGCAACATCTCCTGCCCTGCAGGCAGTGACAGCTTCAGCAAGTTAATAAGTGTGGCACAACAGAGTGGCTTTTCTTGCCACTGTGACACACAAAATGGAGCTGCACTAAAAGAAGAGTCCAGATTTAGCTGCTGAGATAAATCCAGGACTCCTCAGTACCACACAGCTGGCAGGGTGGAACCTTAACTGAAACAGGGAACAAAAGAAAGAACTCCTCCCTCCTCACCTTTGGCTTGCTCGTCTCGCCACCACTCTTGGCCGTCCGATCGACAGCCACCGCGCCGTGTTCCTTGGCTCCCTTGAACAGATCCTCCACCAGCTCGTTGGGACTCTTCTTCCTCGGAGGGCCCACGATCTGCTGGCCACTCCTCTCTGAGCCGCCGGCATAAAACCTACCAGAAAGCACCCAGCTCCTGGTCAGCCTTGCCTGCTGCCTCTGGAGGAGCCAGGGGCTGGATCAGGGCTCACTTGTTCGTGCTTGTGCAGCTCAGTGAAACCCCTTGGATCTACAAACACTGGCTACCACCAGTGTGTCTCCCACTGCAGCCACGTGCAAGTTCCTGTGCTGCAAAGACTTTCTTTTTATGTCAATTGCTGTAAATTACCCGTGGATCAATAGCAATGTAGTGGTAACAATGCTCAGACATGGGAAGAGGAACAGCCCAGAGGGACAAGCCCAGTTTTAAACACCAGTACCAGCTCGATTACCCAGCTGAGCAGGGCTTCCAGAAAACCTCTGACCTGTCAGAGCAACATCCAGCTGGAATTCTGAGGGAAGGCACACGGTCATGCCACACAAAGGATGGATCTCAACTGGAAGCAATGGATGCACAGTCAGTGAAGTGCAATTAAGCACTTCTGGAAGATTGGGTTTATTAGCTTCCAGATGGCTTGTAACACGCAGTGAGCTCCCAGCTGCCTGCAGACCATGGCCCATCCAGGCTGAGCCACCCCTTCAGATACATCAGTTCCATTCCATTTACCTTGCCTGTCAACCTTAAGGGTATTTAACTACTTAGAGCTGACACTGTAGGAGACTGTCCTACTAATACTCCACGTTCCCCCTTTAAAGGGGCTCTGTGTTTTTATTTCTGCCTCCACACTCCATTACTTTACCCTTAAGCAACACTTAAAAAGAAAGAACCCAAAACCAAAACCCTGACCAAAATAAACCCCCAAAACCCCAAGCAGTAAGAAAACCAATCCCTGCATAATTCCCACATTTCCATTTCCTGCGGACACAAATGAGGATCTGGGCTGTTTTCTATTCTTAACCCAGGCCTTCCACACCCCACTTCAGGCTTTCTCCCAGTGCTGAGAGCTGGTGCTTACACAGCTAAGCACGTGCTTGTGCACAAACCTGCCCTGTCAAACCTCGAATGTTCCATGACAGGAACTTCATAACCATGTAAACCTGGTTTTTCAAAGAAGCTGTACACAAGCAGCAAGTCCTCGCAGAAGGAAAGGGATAAACACTCAGTGTTTGAGCCTTCAGCTGCAAACTCACCGCTGTCCCTCCTCCTCTTCATCGTCCTCCTCCTGAGCATGCACAAGGTCTCTGAACGAGGTTACTCGATGGTCACTGAAAAAATCCAGCAAGGAAGATGTCAGCCTCGGGACACTTTCCCAGCTGGAACATTCCACACTGCAACAGGCTCCTTCTGCAAGGTGGGCTCTGTTCACCAACACCTGACCCGAGAGAATGTCTCCTTCATGACAAAGGCAGCAGCTCCTCTTTGGAATTGGACAGCATTCCCTTACTGCAAAGGGATTTGGTAAGATAAAAATCTCTTTTTTTTTTTGTAAAATGCTTGGCTTGATCAGCTCAGGTGTCATACAAAATGAAAAAATATTTTTCCTGCAGAGATATGATCTGCTTAAATGAAAGGTCACTATCAGACTGTTTTTAATGTCAAAAGATAAATCAAGCTTTTCCTGAGCAATGGGGCAATTTTCCTAACTGATCTCTGGCTTAGTTGTGCAATAACACCCATGCCTGTGATGTACAAACACTCAGGTTTTCACAATTTCTAGAGAGACACACAAGGTGAAGCAAGCCTCAACACAGAGCCACTTCTCCTGAAAATTAACACAATCGGTGCTTTACAGAGTGCATGTTGTGTCAGCTTTCCAGCATGGAGCTGCAGCTCCCTCCTCACCTGGCTCCAGTGCCTCTGGACATGGAGCTGGGTGTGGGCTGGGGAAGGGTCAGGATGTCCTCATCACCTCCGTCCTCATAGAAACTGGCAAGTGCGATCTGGAAAGGAAAACCACCAAAGCTCCTCAGGAAAAACACACACAAACAACCCAGCTGAAGCATCTGTCACGCTGGACCTCCTAAGGCACCTCACACTACAGACACTTCGTGTCATTTCCCCTGTTGCAGCTCCTGGCAAAGACGAGGCCTCAGTGGGTTTGCTATTTGGCTGTGTCATGGCAGGACGTTCACTGCTGCAGGGATGTCACCCTCCCTGTCAGGGAATGTCAGGGCTCTTCTTCTGCATCACTTATACAAGAGTTATGCCACAATTACCGCTCTGAAACAGCAGCTTTTGTGCCACCATGAGCAGACTCGGAATTTAAACAGCCAGTTTGAGGAGGAGCAGGGACAAGAGCAGGTCAGAATGGTGGCTGATTCCTCCCCAGTTTGTTTGCTGACAAAGCCAACAGCACAGCACTGAAACCTCACCAGCATTCCAGGAAAACCTACATAACCCCGGCAAGTCCCAGACCCAGCGTCCCTCACCTCCCGCTACAAGTCGAACGACAGAAGCAGAAGGGGCCTCAGCCTCAGCCAGCCCACGGCCCCGCAGCAAGGGCCGAGCCTGGCGACGGACGGGGGCGAGGCCTGAGCCTGCGGGACACCGACCTCCGGCCCAGCGCTGCCCCCCGCCAGCGCCACGGCCTCCTGAGCCGCGGCCCCACCGATCCCCGCACCGGGCCGGGGAGGGCGGAGGGCAGCGGCAAAGATACCTGGAGGTCCCAGCCGGCGGACTCGAGGAAGAACCGCGCTCGCTCCTCCTCGGCGCCGGTCACGGCCACGAACTCCCTCAGCGCCTCCTCCCTGTCCGCCATCTTGCCGCGGTGCAGCGCCCAAACACCGCCGGGCCGCCCCGCCCCGCCCCCGCGTGCGCCGCCAAACCCGCCCGGCCGGAAACACCCGCGGCGACGCGCGGCGCCCGGCCGGCGCACAGCGGCCCCTGCCGGCCAGGAGGTGGCACTGCACCGCGCCCGGCCCCGGAGCCGGCACCGGGCAACGGGCACCGGGCACGGGGTACTGAGCACCGGGTACCNTGAGCACCGGGTACCGGGAACGGGGCACCGAGCACCGCGCACCGGGCACCGAGCACGGGGTACTGAGCACCGGGTACCGGGAAGGGGGCTCCGGGCACCGAGCACGGGGTACTGAGCACCGGGTACCGGGAACGGGGCACCGAGCACCGCGCACCGGGCACCGAGCACGGGGTACTGAGCACCGGGTACCGGGAAGGGGGCTCCGGGCACCGAGCACGGGGTACTGAGCACCGGGTACCGGGAACGGGGCACCGAGCACCGCGCACCGGGCACCGAGCACGGGGTACTGAGCACCGGGTACCGGGAAGGGGGCTCCGGGCACCGAGCACGGGGTACTGAGCACCGGGTACCGGGAACGGGGCACCGAGCACCGCGCACCGGGCACCGAGCACGGGGTACTGAGCACCGGGTACCGGGAAGGGGGCTCCGGGCACCGAGCACGGGGTACTGAGCACCGGGTACCGGGAACGGGGCACCGAGCACCGCGCACCGGGCACCGAGCACGGGGTACTGAGCACCGGGCACCGGGAACGGGGCACCGAGCTCCGCTATCGGGCACCGAACACCAGGCACGGGGTACTGAGCACCGGGTACCAGGAACGGGGCACCGAGCACCGGGCAAGGGGAACCGAGCACTGGGCACTGGGATGGGCAGCACCGAGCTCTAGGCTGAGCAGCACTGAGCACCGTGCACCTTGTGAGTAGCGCTGGGCACTGAGCACCGGGACAAGCAGCACCGAGCCCCGGTGTGCAGCACGGAGTCCCGGGGATGGGCAGCACCGAGCCCCGGTGTGCAGCACGGAGTCCCGGGGATGGGCAGCGCCCAGCCCCTGAGCAGGGCGGGTGTAAGGCCACAGGCGGGGCCGGCACTAGCGGCGCGGAGCAGCCCACGGCAGCCTCTGCATCGTGGTTCGTTTATTTCCAGTTTCACACATCATTGCTGGTGGTGGCCAAGCCCTGCGACCCAGCTCAAGGAGCCAGGGACTGAGGGGCAGCGGGACAGGGCGACATGTCCGATGCTTTTCCCCTCATGCGCTTGAAGAGAAAGAAGAGGAGCCCACCGAGGAGCCCCTTCTCCAGCACAATACCAACCCACAGGAGGAAGAGGCTGGACAGAAGGTTTGCACCTGCAATGGGGACAGAGGATGTCAGTGACTTCTGGGAGAGGCATCCCGACCCTCCGCAGGGAGCCTTTTCTGGGACGGCAAGCTTCCTCAGGGGGTGACACCACACAGCTGCCCTGGCAGGCACCCCCTCCCAGCAGCTCTGACACACCCTTATCCATCTGGGACCCATCCTGGGCTGAGCTGGAGATCCACAGGACGGCTGAGTGGTTGGCAGGGGCCTGGGCATCGTGCACCACCCTGCAGGTGATCGTGGACCCGTTTTTCTCCTCCATCGCTTGCACCTCCACCTGGCTTCTCAGCTGAAACAAACCCTGGGGGAGCTCCGATGGCCGGGAGACATTGTCCACCTTTATCTCAATCCCATTCTCCAGCCAGGAAACGGACACATT
>VWZV01003380.1:47679-64972 GCA_013397155.1 Irena cyanogastra
CTAGCAGTTCCAGATGTGGTGCAGTTCAGGGTGAGCGTCTCCCCTGCTGACACCGTCTGGGTGGGCTGGGGCTGATGCAGACTGAAGCCCTGACCCGCCTGGGCACCCTCACCTGGGCACAGAAACAGGAAGGTTTGGAATTGACATCGGAGCCCAGGGTCAGAGCACAGCACAAGGCATCATCAGACCCCTGCCCTGAGCCTGGAACAGGGGACAGAGAGATATTCCTGTCCCTTGTCCCCCAGGCTGCAGGGGACTGCAGGATGAGGAGAGCCCAGATGTTGCTGGATAAGCTGAGTTCATCTGGAGATAAAAGCAAGCTGGAAGGGAGGCAGTGAGAGGAGATCCCTGGCTTCCCACGGGCATAGGGAAGGACTGCCAGGCCAGCAGCGTGGGAAAGCGTGCATGGGAAGTGTGATGGGACTGAGCAGGTCTCACTTACCTGGGTCTCTGCAGAGCAGGAGCAGCATCAGGCACGTGAGAGGCAATTCCCACACCACCAGAACCATGGCTATTCCACGCCTTGCTCCCTGGTGGCCGGGCTTTGCTCAGCTGGATTCAGCTCCGTTGGACTCTGCTGGACTGGACTTAGCTTAGCGGGGTGCTGGACTCTCACCCAGCAAAAGGGAAGGAAGTGGGCCACCAGCAGCCCAGTTCCTCCTTCACAGAATCATGTCCCATTTTCTTCTCCATGCCCATATCATCTCCTGTCACAATGCCGGTCCATAATGGCAATGACCACCCCACTTTCCCCTCAGATGTGTGCCACAGCCACGGCCATGGGCACAGCAGGCACCGAGCAGCCAGCAGGAGGGACCCCGGATCCAGCACGCTCCCCCACACACGGCCAGCCTGTGGCTCAGCACCCGGGGGGCCAGGGGGACGCCCAGCCCTTGCCAGCAGGATCGGGGGGCGGGCTGGTGTCTCCCGTGGGTCGGTGGTGCGGAGCAGTGCCCGGGATACACCGAGCCTCCCACATGCCGAAGCCCCGCTGCTCCTGCCCCTCACCGAGCCGGGGAGGACGCAAAGCCGCTCCCTGTCCCGAGCCCATCTGGGCCAGCTGGCCCGGGAGCGATGCCCGGCGGGGTCTCGGCAGGGTCATGCCTGCCGGGGGTGATGCCGGGCAGACATCAAAGCGTTAACCACCCGCTCGTCTCAATTTCCTGTCCCGCTTCTCCTTTTCCTCCCCAAAGTTTGGGCAGAACCCATGGCCGCGGCAGCAGCTCCGCTCCAGTCCGGGCAGCGAAGCCCCGTCCGGGAGCAGCCCTCGGGTGAGTCGGATGTGGGGGCCCCCAGAGCCTCTCGGAGCGCCCCCGGCCCGTCCGCCACATAAACGGGAGTGGGCGGCAAGGATGAACACCGGGCGGGGCGGAGGGTGGTCCTGCCCCGAGCACCTTTTGGGGTCAAAGCGGCCATCCCCAGCCCCGGGGACGCGCAGAGCCGAGTCGAACCCTGCCGAGCCGCTGCCATTCGTGTCGGGGGCTTTGGGCTGGAGAAGTTTGGGGACCGGAGGGATTTTGGGGAGCAGGAGAGATTTTGGGACAAGGAGGGGTCGGGGGCCTGCGCTGGGCTACAGGGCTGCTCGTTCCTGCCTAGAACACTGGTTCCTGGCTGGCTCCTGGCTGTTTCTGCCTAGAACACTGGTTCCTGGCTGGCTCCTGGCAGTGAACCCCAATTCCTCGCAGAGCCCCAGTGATCCTGGCTGGTGTGGAGCAGAGCCAGGGCGTTAATATTTAACAGAGCTCAGGAGTTTTTCCTGCCAGGAGTTCCCCTTGGCTCCCTCTGCACCTCTCTGGCCTCCAGGCAGCTGCAGCACCTCCTGCAAATGACAGAACAGGATGCAGATTTATCAAATCATAGAATCACAGAACGGTTTGGGTTGCAAAAGCCCTCTGAAATCCTCGTGTCCAACTGTTAACCCAGCACTGCCAAGGTCACCACTAAACCACATCCCCAGGTGCTACATCTACATGTCATTTAAATCCCTAAATCCCTCCAGGAGTAGTGACTCTCCCACTGCCCTGGGCAGCCTGCTCATTTTTCACATTTGCCCCTTGTTCATTTTGAACCGGTTTTTGAAGTGTTCCTCCCTCCCAGTGCCTGCATGCTGTCTCTGCCACATCCCAGGATATCTCTCAGCTGCATACTGGGGGATTCTGTGGCTTCTCTGCCTGTGAGGCTGCCCTTGTCTCACCCCATCGCTCATCTCTGAACCCTCCTGTTTCAGGTGAGGGTGCCCAGGTGCATCAGAGATTCAGTCTGCAGCAACCCAAGGCCAGGGTGACAGTGGCAGTAGGGGAGACACTCACCCTGAACTGCACCACATCTGGAACTGCTAGAGCAGGTCCTGTGATGTGGCTGAAGGGCTGGGGCAGTGGGAACAAGACTGTCTATGACCAGAAAAAGCAGGATCCCTCCTCCCGTGTGACGAGAGCAGTGGATGGGTCCAACACAGACTTCACCATCCACATCAGGAACGTTCAGCCCATTGATGCTGGCACCTATTACTGCGTGAAGTTTGTCAAGGGCAACGCTGATGAGGATGAGGTGTTTCAGCGTGGCCGTGGCACAGAGGTGTCTGTGCATGGTGAGTGCAGCCCAGTGGGACACCTCTCCCAGGGACCCTATCCCGTAGCCCCCACCCTGCTCTGCCCCACACCCACCACCCTCTCCTGCTCTGCCTCTGTCTCCACAGACGCAGCCTTGGTTCCTGGAATGGTGGCTGCAGCTCTAGTGCTCTGCTTCCTCCTCCTCCTCGGCCTCTTGGTCGCCCTTTGCATGTACAGGAGGAAGCGCCAGGGCGGGGCGGGCAGCCCGTGCCCGGCCAGGACAGTGGCCATGGGCAGCTTCTCTTCTGTCCCTCTGCGGTGCTGTGCAGGGACCCCTGGCACCTCCAGGTTTGTACTCAGCACCTCCTCCCTCTGCACCCTTAAATGAGCAAACTGCCTCATCCATCTGTTTTATCTTGGCTTCCTTTCTTGTCTGGAGCTGTAACTTGCCCCAGAAAAGGTCCTTTTCTCACAGGTCCACTGTTCTGTTGGTTCTCTCTGCGTTTCATGGAAGCTTCATGGTAGGGAGCACCCAGTAGCAGGGAGCTCCTGCAGCCCCTCACTGTGTGTCTGAGCCCAGATGTGCAGACAGCACTTTGTCCCTATTCTCTGCCTTCAACAGGGGCATCCTGCTGAAATCCAGGAGGGGAATTGAGGGCTGTGCTGGGTGGGGAAAGGACCTGGCTTCCTTTAGTTCTGATGGCTGTCCTTATCCTTCCCCCTACAGTGAAGTCCTGGATGCAGAGAGCTCCCACCTGCCCAGCCAGGTAAGAGTGAGCTGTGAGTATGGGGAAGCACATCCCATGCTGATGCCCTGCCTTGCAGGAGCCCTGCAAGACTCTGGGGCCAGGGGGGACATTGGGTGGGCAGCAGCTGCCTGCATGTGGTCTCTGCACCATAGCACAGGGCCACCTCTGCAGCTGTGGCATCACCAGCCTGGCTTGAACCTGGTTCTTGTTGTTGTCCCGTGCAGGGCCATGAGGTGGTCTCGGTGATCCTTGCGGGTCACTTCCAGCTCTCGACATTTGATTTAGGGTCATTTTTGCGAGACTTTCCTTGCAGGAGCATTCCCCATTTGTGTGCCCTTTTGCAGCAGAGCAGCAAGGAGGAGAACGACATCCACTATGCCGACCTGCAGCCCCTGCCCCCGGCCCCGCGGCGCGGCAGGAGCCCGGGCACAGCCCCCACCGAGTACGCCAGCCTCAGGGTGGCTGCCAAGTGACACGGCACCGCTGCCTGCGCGGCCAGGCCGTGGAAGAAGGGACGTTTCTGCAGGGCACAATAAAGAAGAAGCGGAGCTGTTTGTTCGCTTGGCGCACCCCGATCTCAGCTCGGCACGCTGTGCTCACCGTGCTTGCATCTCAGGGGAGCTCTCCCAGGACCTGGAAGCTTTCTTGACCACAGGATCAGACCATGAGGCCGAGCACCTCTGCCTTGTGCAAGCTGTTTGGTGCTGATGACACCAGGAGGACCTCACACACACCTGGGTCCACCAGCATGGGACTCCACTGGCCCTTTCCTGGCCCATAAGTCCATAATTTGTGTTACCTTTTCACCACCCTCATTAAAGCCAGCAAACAGACTTCTGTCCAGTCCTGCTGTGCTCAGAGCAAGAGCAATAGCTCCAGTCCTGCAGGGCCCTGGGGGGATGTGTGGCCCCCCCTGTGCTACTGCTGAGCCCCCTGGTCAGCTCTCAACTCCCACCTGCCCCAGACAGGGAACCTGCCCAGTCCCATGAAACCTGCATCTCCTGGCAAGGCAGCAGGAAGCTCTCAGGAACGGCCCCTGGTGCTGCTGCTCCAGGCTGAGGCCCTGCTCTCGCCCACCTTTCCCTGCCCTCCTCAAGGGGCTCATGGTGCTGTGAAGGCCAGGGCAGCTGGTACCAGCTGGCCCTTCTTCCACTTCCCCTGGTCCGTGCACATCTTCAGCTCCAGTCCCAGCCAGTCTGTGCACATCTGCTCCATGCACATCCTCTGCTCCTGCACATCTGCTCCTGCACATCTGCTCCATGCACAGCCACTGCTCAGTGGCATCTGCCCCGTGCACATTCCCTGCTTCGTGCCCACGTGCTCGGTGCCCACCTCCAAGGGAAGCGGGCCAGTGGCAAGAAGCCAGAGGGCCGAGGTGGCAATGGCAGGAAGCTGCAGATCACACTCCACACTGGGCACTGCTGCAGCCCCCAGCAACACCCAGTCACCACATACAGCCCCCCAGCCACACTCTCCCCAGCCGTGGCAGCTGAGCTCCCACCACGTGTGGCCCCAGCAGCCCCCTTGGCAGGAGGAACTGAGGCCAAAACAAGCTTTCCAGGCAGAGGAACCTGCTGCCAGCACTGCTGCCTGTGACCTTGAAAGCTGATAGTCACCAGTTTTCAGCTTTACCTACTTTTTTCTGTGAAATGAGAAAAGAGAAGTGAAACAAGACAGTGTGACCCAGGGGAGCAGGGCTGGCAGGGAGATCCTTGAGGGGACAAAATGGTCACAGGGGGGAGAAAAGCCACCACGGAAATTGATTTGCACGACTGAATATGAGTCACCTGCCCTGGGGATGTGAAGTGGGGACAGTTTGGGGTAGTCCTTTCTCAGGGATAGCTTGGGGACACTCAGCATCCCACAGGCATGGTGGTGCTGGTGAGTTTGCCAGGTCAGGGGTCCAGCACCTGGCCTCAGTGGGAGGGTTGGGTGTTGGGATGGAGCCTCTCCCAGCATTGCTTCCCGAGTGGAGCCATGACCGTGCCATGGATCGTTTCCCAGCTGAGGCAGTGGCTGCTCTGAGCAGGGCTTGGGCTGCCCGGACCCTGTGCAGGGACAACACCAAATGTGGCAGAAATCTCACATCAGGGCTGTGAACATGAGTATGTAAAATAAGTGGGTGAGACTGAAACCGGGGATAGACCTTGAGGAGCAGAGGAAATGAAAGTCAAGGGGATTTAGGGCTTTTTAAGCACTGAGCTGAATCAGGAGGGGGGAAATCCAGTTTGATAGGAGCATATGCAAAGCAGGGAGTGAGCAGAGCACCGGCAGAATGCTCTGCACCTAGGAAAGGGCCCAGGTCTGCAGCTTACTGCCCAGGGGAGGGATTTGGTGGTTATTAAAGGAAAATCCTTTAAGCCTTCAGCCTGGGGTGTGCCGGCAGTGAAAGCACAAACAAGCGCCTGGGCACGGACACAAGGTAGGAGCGTGCTGGGAGCAGAGCCTCACTCGGGGGGCAGAGCCTCACTCAGGGGGCAACACCAAGCAATGCTGGGGTCATGGATTCACTGCTCATCCGTGCTGTTTTCCTGGTGCTGCTGGTTGTCACACTAAGTGACCTGCTTGGTCGGTGGCTGTGTGTGGGAGGTGGGGAGCTGCCATTGCTGGGGGGAGGCACAGGGCAGTGCTGGAGTTGAGGCTGGCACCCACCAGGCTCCTGCCACAGCTGGGGACCTTGGTGCAGAGCAGAGGTGCTGCCTGGATGGGTACTATGAGGGTGTTGATGTCCCAGGGGGAGAGGACACGCTGGCTTCAAGCAGGTTTTGGGCTGTGTCCCTGTGCACGGACGCTCTGGGGCAGTGCCATGCCAGCTTTACCTCGGCTGCTCCTCAGCATGGTGTGTGAGCCTGGTGCCAGGACCTCGTGTAATGGCAAGGCCAAGGAAAAGGGCTGGGGAGGCTGATCTGGGCAGCACTGTGATGGGTTTCTGGGCAGCCAGGGGATGCTCAGGGGCTGCTCTGGCATCTGACCCACTCCTGATGCCAGGAGGTGGGAAACATCTCCTGGAGGTTCCAAGGCGAGCAGGCTGGCAGGGCTTGCTGGGCAGTAGTGTGTGCTGTGGTGTGTGCCATGGTCTGTGCCACAGTGTGTGCCACGGTGTGTGCCATGTTTGTGCCATGGTATGAGCTGTGGTGTGTGCCGTGGTGTGTGCAGTGGTCTGTGCCATGGTGTGTGCTGTGGTGTGTGCCGTGGTGTGTGCCATGGTGTGTGCTATGGTCTGTGCCATGGTGTGTGCTGTGGTGTGTGCCATGGTCTGTGCCATGGTGTGTGCCATGGTCTGTGCCACAGTGTGTGCCACAGTGTGTGCCATGTTTGTGCCATGGTCTGTGCTGTGGTGTGTGCTGTGGTGTGTGCCACAGTGTGAGTGACAGTGTGTGACATGGTGTGTGCCATGGTCTGTGCCGTGGTGTCAGCCATGGTCTGTGCCATGGTCTGTGCTGTGGTGTGAGCCATGGTGTGTGCCATGATGTGTGCCACAGTGTGTGCCATGGTGCGTGCCATGGCCAATGCCATGATGCGAGCCGTGCAGTGCTGTTCCGTGCCGTGCCGGGCAGCCAGAGTGGGAAGCGTGGGCTGTGCCAGGAGCCGAGGGGGGCACGAGCCTCCACCAGCGAGCACAGAGTAACAGAGAGCAATCAGCCGGGAGAGCGGCTGATGGGAGGGGCTGGTCCCGGCAGCGAGGGGAGCGGAGCAGTGATTTAATTAACGCCGAGGAAGAGCGCAGTCTCAGTGTGCGGGCTGGCTGAAAAGGGGGGATGCAGGTGTCTCCGTTGTGTCCTGGGGGACAGAAGAGAGCTGGCTGCACTCACAGGGAATGGGACAATGCTGAGCTGTGCTGGTGCCAGGGCTGGGCAAGGAGAAAAAGGGAGAGACAGGGATAAATGCCGTGTGCCCTGTCCTGGGGTGCTCTGGCTCAGCGATGAGAAGCAGAGGCGCTCCACAGAGGCAGTGTCTGTCTCAGGGGTGGGTGCCCAGGGGACATTGTGTCTCCAGGAGCACTCATCGCTCCAGCTGGTCTCCTCCACTGTCTGACAGGGCAGCAGCTCCAGCCAAGGGCCTGGTTCTGGCCGTCTCTCTCCAAGACACCCTTGTGCCCCTGCTCTGTCCCCAGCCCTGTCCTAGCTACTGTGAGACCATAGTGGCCCAGGGAGAGACAGGCCAGTCCCTTTGCACATCAGACCCACAGGTCTAAGAGCATCCAATGCCACAGGGACCCCACAGGGCACCCACAATGCCACAGACATGCAGTGATGGTTTGAGGACCTTGTGATGCCATAGGGACCCCATGGTACCAAGGGGACCAGACAAAGCCATGGGGACATTGTGCCAGCATGCCAGCAGGAAGCAGCAGGAGAAGCTGGAGGAGCAGCTGGGTGCTTTGAGGGGATTGCAGGGAGTGAGGGAGTCTCAGAGACACTTTGATTGTCCCCAAAAATGCCTCATGGGTCTTGTTTGTGCCTGCTGGCTGGCCTGGGCTGGGTCCCTGCCAGAACAGACAATGGGAGGGGAAGTCCTGGGATGCTGCACAGTTGGAACCTGCTCCCTCCAATTCCAAATCTGTGAGCTCACCCCTTTGCAGCTCCCTGTTTCTCAGGCTTTTCCTTGGAAAGGAACGAAGCCAGAGTAAAATGGTGACATGCTTTACACTGGTTCTGATTTATTTCAGGTCTTACTATTCAATCTTATTCCCTGGTTTCACGGTTGTTGTGGATTTTCACCAAAGGGGATAAACAGGTCTGGGATTTGGGGTTGTCATAGGAACTGTTTCTGTGCCACAGCCTCACTGCCAGCCTCGTCCCCTCCTGACAGAGTGAGGGCTCTGGCCAACACAGCAGGGGTATCTCCAGCCCCCCAGGCACAGCCCCAGTGACAGCCAGGGTATGGGACAGCCACCCCATGGCACTGGGACACTCGGGAT
This sequence comes from Irena cyanogastra, assembly GCA_013397155.1. Classification (NCBI taxonomy): domain Eukaryota; kingdom Metazoa; phylum Chordata; class Aves; order Passeriformes; family Irenidae; genus Irena; species Irena cyanogastra. The sequence continues at coordinate 55,899 of VWZV01003380.1, forward strand.
GTTCAGGGAGGAGATGGATGCCCTGCCACTGCCCAGCCATGCCCACAAAGCAAACTGGGACCCCCAGGCCACAGACCAGGGCTTTAAGTTGAGAAGAGCTGAAGGTGTTTGGAGGATGCTGCTTTTCCCTGTGGATTCTCTGGTGCCTAGCAGGAGGTTGTGCTATTGCAGTTTTTGCTCTCTGGCCAACGTGGAATTATTTTCATTAAATCCCTGGAGCTGAAGGGGTGTGGAGTGGATGGAGGGCTGCCCTATGACCATTCCTCATCTCTTCAATCACAAGGAGAGGGAGTAGGCAGTGAAACTGAAAAGTGTCACACATCCTTTGTGCCCAACACTGCCTTGGCCCGTGCGGTCCTTCACTGCGGGACACCGTGAGGCCAAGACTCTGGCAGTGATTGAAGAGGGGTTTCCAGGGCCATGGGACAAGCAGGAACATCCAGTGCTTAAGAAAGACTCCCATTGTGCTTTCAGTGTTGGACGGGACATTGCTCAAGGACAATCACCCTCTGGAGCCGGCACGGGGAGGGTGCATCAAGCTGCAGGGCTGGGTCCTGCCGGAACCCGAGTGAGGGTCCCAGAGCGGGTGGGAGAGGGCTCCTGCCTGCACTGGAGCTCCCGGGGCTCTTCCTGCTGGATCGGCTGTTGGTGTCGCTCTGGAGTGGTGCTGGTCCTCCCGCCACCCACACGTGCATTGTACCCGAAGTGAGCCGTGCACGCTCCCGGGGATGCTCCAGGTGGTTGTGTCCAGCGAGAAGAGCTCAGGGTAGGGAAACCCTTTGGGGAGCTCCCTGTCCCGAGGGCAGGGCGGTTGTGAGGCCGCTGGCGCTCCCTGCTCCTCCCGGCACCGAGAGACCTCAAAGTGTTCCTGCGCTTGGCCGTGTCCCCAGCGCTGGCTGCCCCGAGCCCGGCACAAGTGTCCCTCTGCGGAGAAGTGCAGGGAAAGGGAAAAATATTGAGAGAGGCAAGAGAAGGGAGAAAGCAGGCGCTGCGGGAGGGAGCACAGCACGGCCTGAAAGCTCCCTCTCAGCGGGCTTTTGTTCGCCCTGGACGTGCCCAGCGATGCTGCCAGCCCGGAGGGGCTGTGCTGGCGCCGCTGGCTCCGGGCGATCCCGGGGCTCCGCAGCCCGCCCGGCGCCTCGTTCCAGCGACGTGCCCGTGGGCAGGGTGCAGCTGCCTCCAGCGGGGACCCCCATCACCCCGCTGGGCTCGGCAGTGCTCGGACCCACAAACGCGCTCCCGAAAATAATTCCTTCTGACAGATCCGTTTCTTCCACATGGTTCAGGCTTAATTTTATAATGGTATCAGTAGCTATGGCAACGTGTAAAAATAACGGATCCCCGAGCCCGGCAAATTCTCCGTAAACAGCTCCCGTCTCCCGGAGCCCGGCTGGGTGGGCATCACCCCTTGCCCACGGCTACCGCGGCCGCTGCGGTTCGTGGTTGGGCTGGGATTCACGCGGTGACTAATTAGCAGCGTTAACTGCTTACGCCTTGGCACGATGATTCCATCCGCTAATCCTTGGGGCTAGGCTGGGCTAATTGGGTGGATATCGCTAACGCTGGCGGTCAGGAGCTGCCCTTACAGGACCGCAGCACAGCGAAGGCTGGAGCACCGCTCTGGCACCCCAGACCCAGCACGGGGCAGGCACCCACGGGGGCCGGACACGGCTCAGCCCCCTCAGGGGGCCACCAGCCCCATTCACAGCCCCAGCTCGCCCCAGAGCCGCCGCTGCTGCACATCTACGCGTTGCACACGAGGGAACGTGCACACGAACGCGAACGGGCACACGCAGATCAGATTTCCGCACGCAGGACCCCCCCAAGCAAACATCAGCCGCTGCCGGCGTCTGCCGCGGCTCAGAGGTCTCCGGTCACCGCCGCGAGTGGATAATCCCAGGCAATATTTTCTAAACCTGTTAGACATCACACAGACCCTCTAAATCCCTGATCCCCCTCCAAGGCTCCAGCAGGATGGCAGCACTTGGCAGCTCGGATTTGCGGCTTCTTATCAGGGCCAGCCCCTTGGAGCGATGCAGCCACCGGGAGCATGGTGGATCCTGCCGACCAGAAGTAATCCCCCAGATTTTTGTTGCCTTTCANTACAAACCCCTCGGAGAAGCATTTTTCTCCATCCAGCCTGCAGCAGCAGGGCCAGAATAAACCCAGCCCCACAGAGCTGAGGCAGTGAGGATGTGTTTGTTCTCAATAGGGCCAAAATAAAGAGCCAACAGGTCCAGAATGTGGCTCCTCAGCCTTGGGGCTGCCTTGGGGACAACATGGGGACAATGACACAGGGACAGCCTGGCAGAAGGGCTGGGGATGGCCCTGAGGGCTGGTCAGCATTCTCTTCCAAGGGTTTGGTCTGGCTTTTTCAGGGGGTGCCATTCCCACCGTGAGGCATCGGATCCAGCACTTTCACAAACGACCCCATGAAGCCCCCACTGCCAGACACACCATCTCTCTTTGCAGCAAAGAGCGACACGGGGTCACACCAGGTCTCCTGTGCCGTGTCTCAGCCCTCCATGGGGCGTCACTCCGGCGATGCCCACACGCCAGGTTCCACAGCACAAATCCCACCTCTGAGCCTGGATTTTAGCACTTCACAGCAAGGGCTCTGCCAAGCAGGAAGCAATGGGCTGAGCTGGCTGAACATGATCAATCCCCCACGTTAGCAGTTTTATTTCCACCGCAGCTGCCGCAGGACTCTCAGGCAGAGCAGCCTCGATGAGCTCCAGCCGCCGGCCCGGCAGCGCAGCCTTATCTGCTGCTGCAGCCTCGGATGCGCTTTCATGATAACGATTTGCAATCAACAAAGAACTTGGAGAGGATGCAGAAAAAAACCCCAACAACTGGCATTAGAAACTGAGATGATATCGCTGTTCCCTCGGCCGAGCTCCACCACAGTCCTGGTGGTTCCACCAAGGGGAGATCAAGGTCTTCTCCAGCACTGCTCCATGGGGCTGGCTGTGTGCTGGGGATCTGGGTGCTGGCACTGCCACCGCATCCCCAGGAGCCAGTACAGTGCAGGCCCTCCCCCTCCGGAGGAGGGAGGGAGGCTTTAGTTCAAACAGCTCCCAGGAGCCCATCAATGATTAACACCCAGCTCTGAAATGTCCCTGCATGGCTGGAGCTCTCTGCCTGCACCCTGCCTGCCCTCCTCCCTGTCCCTGCCACTTCCTCCTCCACAGCACTTCTGCTCCTGGGGCTGGGGCAGGGTCCCAGGGTGGGCACCAAGGCTCCCTGTGGCTCTGGAGCCCATTCACTTGTTTTTTGAACACTTCCAGGGGTGGTCACTGCACCACTTCCCGTGCCGCTCAGTCCCGGGGCTGTGCACGTGTTGCAGAGCCACAGCAGAGAGCAAACCCTTCTCTGGGCAAGGGGCAGGATCCTGTCTGCCAGCAAAGGTCAGCACAGCCCTGCCAGCGCTGGCGGCACCTCGGCGGGCACAGGGGCCAGCACTGCCAGCCCCGTCCTTCCCAGCTCACACCACCGCCGTGTTTTCCCAGCCCGTCAGCAGTTTTACCCTAAAACCCCTCACTTCGGGTCAGCCAGGGCCGTTTCCAGGCCAGGCACAGGATATAAACCACCTTTCCTGCTCTGACACAGCCGTGAGGAATTCCCCCAGAGTGTGAGTTTAAGGAAGCCCGGCCGATTCACCCGGTTTGCAGCATCCCTCGGGGCACCGCTGCCGGCTGGGAGCAGCCTGGGAGCACAGCCCGGCCCTGGGATGGCTGAGCTGCCCTGTGGATACGGTCCCTGCTGTAGCCCGTGGGTTGTTTTTTTTTTCCTTCTTGCTTGGTAGACAGTGGTGGGCATTCTGGTGGTGGTGGGTGGTCTGACCAGGGGCTTGGAGGGAACCAGCTGATCCTGGCAGTGCTGGGGATCAATTCAGTGGCAGAGGGACATGAAAATTAAGTGGGCTGTGATGTGAAGCCCTGCTCCCTAAGGAGGGGGCAGAAACAGGCAGCAGGTCTGGGCAGAGTGCATAGAGAGACCTCCTAAGATAACACCCCATGCCAGGGAGCACCTCACCTCCACCCTACTCATCCCTCCCACACCATCTGCACCAACTGGGCCCCAGAGTCCCAACACGGACCTGAGAGAGCTGAAATAACTCAGCTGTAACTCCTAAATCACCCAATAAAAGCTTGGCTAAAACAATTACAGGTAGTTCTCATTAGCCCCATTGAGAGATGAGGAGCAAAGCCCATGCACAGGCTGCTCACAGAGCATCCTCCACGGGCTACCCCAACCTTCTCCTGGCAATCACAGCCTTGACGAGGCCCCTGCAGCTCACCACCCTCTCCAGAGTCTCTCCCATATAAGGGGGTGGTGTGGTGTACCCCTTCCCTAGCTGCAGGTGGTGGATGCTGTCATAGGAGTATGAGGACACAGGTAGGATACACACCCCTGCTTCTTAAATCCATCTTTAGAGGGCTGTGGGTGCCCCTTCCCTGGGTCCCAGTCCATGAAAAGCATGCCCACATTAACATATTGCTTGTTATAAGTTAACATGAGATAAACTAATTTAAGCTTCCCCTGTACTGCATGTCTCGGATTAAATTGGCAAGGTACCTAATGAAGCTGCAGCTCCATTTGTTGTGCTGGAAGCCCTAAATATCAGCAGTGTAATTGGTGCTCCCTGCTTCAAGAGACATTTGTGTTTCTCTCCCAGCTGAAAGCCCTCTTTGGGTGCTGACTGAAGCCTCAGAGGTGGGGTGGGGGGAGGCTGTAGGATGTGTCCACCTGGATCTTAGCCTGCAGGGGTCCTGGGATTTGTTTTTGGAGCTGGAGGATGGATGAGGGGAATCTGCTGCTCTCTGGCTGGATGAAGGCTGCACTGTCTTGTGGGTGCCAGAACAGACCTTGTGTGGGCCTGGTGCTCTGGTGTGGCCCACAGAGTGTTTTGTTGTGGTGAGCTGTGAAAGTAGCACCTCTCGAGGGGCTGGGCTGGGAGGTGTTTGTGGCTGGGACTGGGCCAGGATGGCCCTGAGTTTCCTCAGGGTGGCGAGTCCCTGCAGCTCCCTGTGCTTGGTGCTGTGTTTTTTGGTTTATCAAGGAATCTTTGAGGCTAGAAAAGACCTCAAGATCATTGAGTCATGATTGTGGAGGGCTCCCATAAGTGCTGGCTGCTCACTGGTGCTTGGGCATGGCTCTGTGCCCACAGCCCAAAAACAGCACCTCCGGATGCTGAATTTGGGGTATTTTCCAGGCTGATATCCAAAGTATTGGTGGGGTTTTTTTCTGTATCCCTAAGCTGGTTTGGGTTTTGAAGGGTGGACTGAGCATTTTGGGACAACTGCTGTGTCCTGGTGAGATGTGGCCACTCAGGCTATTGGTACTTCTCCCACTGTGCCATCCCATTGCTGGAGTGGGGCTCATGAGGGACAAAGTCCCAGGCAGAGATAGACTGCAGTCCCCTCCATCAGTGAACTGTGATTTGTTACCAGGCCCAGGTTTGGCCCTGCAGGGTACACTGGGATCTCTCCCATCTCCATCCCCTGTGAATCCCCTCCAACCCAGTGAGCCACCGCTGCTCCCGGGGGCGTCGGGGCTGGGAGAGGATCAGACAGGAGCTGATTAAGGCATGAAAGAACAGTCTGGGCAAAACCAGTGCTGCAGGACTTTCCACTGGGATCGCTCTGGCAAGGCTGGAATTGTTCCCACTGGATGCTGCCAGGCTCTGACAAGAGATGAGATGTTGTTGCCCTGGCTGGGGGTCCCTGTGTGTGGGTGGGTCCCCATCCTCTCCTGGAGAGGGAGCAGATCCTGCAGAGCTGCCCAGCTGGGAACAAGGGAATGCAAAAAGGACATTGAGCCTGTGGTTCTGGCTGGGAATAGGGAGGGGGAGCAGACCCCTGCCTGCCTACCCAGCACTATGGGGGTGGCTGAACCTTGCCCAGCCCTGCCACACGGAGCCCATGCCTTCCCCAAACAGGTGCTAGCAGCGTGATGCGAGTTCCTCACTGTGCCTCAAAGCTGTGAAAACCAACTTCTTCTTGAAAAGCTCTCCCAAAACACTGCCCTGTCCCCATGCTGGCTGCTGCCCAGCTCCTAGGGCTGGGGAGAGCCCAGCTCTGGAATCCTGCGGGGTCTCTGGAATCCTCCCTGCCGGAGCAGGGGTTTTGAGCTGAAGCATGGAGACGCTGCAGAGCAAACACAGCCTGGGTGCCCGCTGGCAGCACAGAGAGCCTGGCAGTGCTGCCCACCCTGCCAAGCAGTGCTGCAGCCTCCTGCTCTCTGTGGGTGTTCTGTGCAGAAGGAGGATGATGATGATGGCAGAGTTGCACTCCCAAAATTTTGCATCGCCCTCTGTCTCAAGCGCACAAGGAGCTGAATGCTCCTCTCCGCCTGGTTCCTTGCCCAGGGCAGGGGCTGCCCTGCCAGGGTGAATCCTCAAACCCCTCATGTTGGAGCAGGGCCCTTGTGATGCTGAGTGGAAGGGCCATGGGTGGGAGGGGAGGCAGCTGAGCCTGCCCATATGCTTCCTAATGGGGAGCAATAGCAGCTCTTCCCGGGAAGCTCGCGCCGCACCATCTGCTCTGCGCTGTACCTTCTCTTGCAGAGCTTTTTTAAGCTCTAACTTCCCTTCCCGAGCACTCTGCAGTGGCTGCTGCCTGTGTGCGGGCTGGCTCTGCTTTGAAATCGCCTCAGAACAGGTTGTCTGAACCTTCAACGCTGAGCAGAACATCCCAGACAGGCTGAAGCCAACCAGGCCTCCAGGATCTGTGCTTCCATGTAAAAATAACCAGGAAAGGTGGCTGTCAATGGCTGCAGTGTGTCCCTGGTACTTGCCCTCCTGCTGGGCACCCACTTGCCCTGAGGGTCCCTGCTTCTGGACTCGGGCTGGGTGGGATGCACTGCCCACGGTGGTGTAGCTGCAGGGTTTCCACAAACCACTGTAATCCCATGGAATATCCAGAGCTGAAAGTGACGCACAAGAATCATTGAGTCCAGCTCCTGTCCTGGCACAGGACACCCCGAGAACCCCACCCTGTGCCTGAGAGCATTGTCCAAATGCTTTTTGAGCTCGGGCAGGCTTAGGGCTGTGACCAGTGCCCTGGGGATCCTGTTCCATTACCCAAACACCCCCTGGCAGAAGAACCTTTCTACTAATATCCAGCCTCAAGCTTCCCTGACACAGCTTCATGCAGTTCCCTTGGGTCTTATCACTGGTCACCAGAAAGCAAAGCTCAGTACCTTTGCTTCCTCTTGTGAGGTGCCTGTGGACTGCAGTGACGTGTTCCTGTGTCCCATCCCTGTGCAAAGAAATTATTGCTATGCACAAAAGGCCGAATCCAAGGGCTCCTCTGGATCCCTGCTCCTTGTTGGCCACCCTGGCCATCTCTGTGAAGGGAACTGATGGCTGTACTGGGCTTTCCAGGACCAGTGCTGCTGGCCACAAAAGTTTTTCCACTGGGAGCAGTGCTGGCCACAACCCTTGAGTGCAGCCTCCAGCTGCCAGGAGATCACAGAGGGAGGTGAGTGCAGTGCCTGGGGAGCGGTTCCCGGCTCCCAGCAGTGCTAAATTAAGGCTGGATGTGCCCCATGGGCGTAGCTGGGGCTGAGGGGGAGGCTGGCGGGGCCGGGGATGCGCAGGCGGACGCCGTGCGCAGATTGATGGTGCCAAGTCACTTCAGATAGCTCGGCTGTGTTTGTGCGAGGCTCTAAATAAAACCGACAGCCCTGGCGGCTGCCTGGGGAGGGAGGGGAGGAGGGGCAGCCGGCAGCGGGTCCTCCAGTACGGCACTCAGTGCTGTCCTCGGGGACCCGGCCCAGCGTGGGAGAGCGATTGGTGTGATCTGTGCCGCTGGGGGTGATGCTGGGTGGGCTGGGAGCTCCTGCCCTGCGGTGTCTACCCCATCCCTGGGAGGGCAGAGGGGACAGTGGGTGGTGCTGGGAGCTGCCAGCATTGCGTCTGGCATCCCAGGTACCTGGTCTGGCCGGGCTGAAGTGCCCCTGGGCCGTGTGAGAAGCTGTGACAGGTGCAGGCAGTGGAGAATGTGTCCTTGCGACTCCTCCGGGAAGGACTTTGTGTCAGGGAGAAGCAGGGTGGTGCAGGGACACGAATCCCATGGATGCTGACACCCCCTCCTCTTCCTCAGCCCTTCCTACCATTACAGCTGCCTTGTCCTCAGGCTCTCCCTTCTCCCTGCTGCAGGCTCCCGCTGAGGGGACATCACGGGGTTGTCCCCATTCTCCCAGCGTGCTGTGCAGGAATTTCCTTTCCGTCCCCATCCACCCTCTGCCTATCTGTGCTGCACCACTGTCCCCTCCTGGCCCTGACCCCCCGCCTGTGGGCCTGGCGAAACACCACCGTGCCTCTGCCACGGGTTCAGGGCTCAGCCCCGCGTGGTCCCTTGGGAGGTCCCCGGGCACTTGGGACCCCAGGGCCGCGTGCTGTTTGTGCCTCTGCCACGGGCTGTGCTGGCTCAGCCCCAGGTGGTCCCTGGGTGCTCGGGACCCCGAAGGCTGTGTGCTCCTGCACCCCAAGCCCAGCTCAGGGCTGCTGGGCTCTGTATTGCGGCCGTGCCGAAGCGGTGGCTACGCGCCAGCCTGTGGCGAGTGAGGGGACCCCAACCCCCATCCCTGGGGCCGTGGAGCCGCTTCCCTCTGCCCCGGCCGACAGGGACCGGGCACCCCGGGGCTCCTGGCGGCCGGTCCCGGGGGTCCTCTCCCAGCCCACCTTAAGGCAGCCGCACACCGGGCTGACCGGAGGACTCTGCCCCGGGGCGGGCGGGGCTGGCTTCGCCCCCGCCACGAGGGGAAGCGGCGCTAAACCAGGGCTGCTGGGAGCCGGAGGGGGTCTCGAAGCCGGGGCCGGCTCCGTCCCTCCCCGGTACCACGGCAACGGAGGCGGCGCGGCGGCGGGGGGGAGNCCCGGTCCGGTGCCCACGGGCGGCGGCGGGGCCGCGGGTCTCTGTCGGTGCGTGCGTGTGCGCTGCCCGCCCGCCGCGGGGGGAGAAAGGGGGGAGCCCGGCCTCCTTCCTCATTTTGGGGCTGAGAAGAGCGATTTCCTTCGCCAGCTGCAATTCTGCGCTTTTTGCCGTCTTTCTTTTTTTTTTTTTTTT
>VWZV01003380.1:65001-85751 GCA_013397155.1 Irena cyanogastra
TTTAATTTGTCTTATTTATCAAACCCAGCCGCCGAGCCGGGCGCGGGGCCGCGCTGTGAAGCCGCGGGCTCCGCTCCCCGCACCGATGGAGCCGCATCCCCGGGATCCCGGCCGCACCGCCTGGGCATTGCCCTGCCTGCTGCTGCTCGCCCTGCCCGGTAAGCCATGGCTTCTGCCAGCCTTCCTGCTCCTTTCCTTGCCCTATTGCCCCCTTTCCCTCCCACCCTGCTGCCCTGTTCTCCCCTTTCTCACGCTGCTCCTCTCCTCTGCTTTGCCCTGTTTTCCCCCTTTTTTTTCCGTCCTGCTCCTGCCTCCTCTGTCCTGTTTTCCACCTTTCCCTCCCACATAGCTCCTCTCCCCGCTCTGCCCTGTTTCCCCCCTTTTCCCGCCCTGCTCCTCTCCTCTGCCGTGTCCCCCCCTTGTGTCCCTGCCCTGTCTCCGTTTTCCCCCGATCCTCGCCTCTCCCCGCTCCCGCACACCTCCGGTACCGACATGTCGCCGCCTCTCCGCGCACGGTTGCTTTGACCTTTGCTGCGGTGACCTAGAGAGCGGTGGTGGCCGAGGGGCTCCCGCGGAGCCCTTGCCCGGCGGTTCTTCTCAAACCAAACTTCCAGGCAGGCAGACAGACAGACATGCCCTTTCCCAGCGAGGCCGGGAATTCGGCAGGGGCATGAAGAGGCATGTTGTTCCCACCCATTTGCGAGCACCCCCTGGCAGCTATGGGTGAGGCAAAACTCAGCAAGCAGCCCGAATTCCCACTTGGAGATGGTAGTGAAGGCATGGGGAGGCTCTGGTGAGGGCTGCCTGTCTTTTCTGCCAAGAACTTGTTTTTCTTGCTACCCTCCTGCTTCACCCCGCTGTGGGCTCTTTCTCTGCTCAACTGTTGGGCACTGAAGCGGTGGAATTGCAACACCTCTGGGCACCCTGTGCCATGTAGTCCTGTGTAGGCTCAGGGTGCCCCAGACCTCCCAGGGGTTCAAGGCTCCACCAGTCCCTTATGAAAGCTGGGGGACACTGCAAAGGACCAGTCCAAGTGTGCCACTCTTGGCTGTTTCCCCTGCCGGCAGCGGGAAGTCTCTCATCCCACCAGGAACGAAGCCCTGTGGTGGCTGCTGCTTTCAAGGATGTTTCCTTTCTAGGCTGTTTCGTTTTGGGTGGTTTCGAAGGAATTGCTCTCCTTGCCAAGGGAGGGATGGGGTTTTTGAGGCAAACCTGCAGCAGTAATGATACATCTTCAGGAGCATCTCGCTGCTGAGCTTTTTGCTCAATTCCAACCCCATCCCTTCCAGCCAGATCCCACTACAAACAGCCCAGCCCAGGTTCCGCGGGAGAAACCCACGTTCTCCAAAGCCCATTGAAATAATTACCATCAAAGCTCTACTTGGGCAAAGAGTTGGATGCAAACTTGGGTAGAAAGCAAATGCTTTCAGCACAACACTCCTTGCTTTGAGTCGCCTGATCACAACTGAGAAGTGTTGGCCTCAAACTGAAAACTCCGGCTGCTGAGAGCCAAGAAGGCTTTGGCGGTGAGCGCGGCTTCCCAGTGAGCCACTGCGATTTCCTGCGTGAAAGAATAGCTCCAGCAAACCTCCTGAACTTAATTAAATGTGGTCTTGGAGTAAGAACCCCATTTCTTTGAGCCAGCCATGGGAAAAAAACCACCCTGGGGTTTTGAAGTGGTTTGCATCCCTGATTTTAGGTGCAAACGTGCATGTCTTTTTTTTCCATATGGCGAATCCCTCCTGGGCCATGGCTCAAACTAAGCTGAACTCCAGCAGAGTTGGCCCAGGCTCCCACTGCCGGCTGTTCTGACAGCTTCTGCAGAAGTGAAGGGGAAAAGGAAAGGTCCTGGAGGAGACCTTCCTGTGGGGCAAAGGCAGCGAGATGTGGGAAACCAAACAGCAAAGCCCCACTGAGAAACTGTGCCCTGCAGAGCCCTTCCGTGCCGGTCTGTCTCCACAGAGGGTTTCAGCTGTGCTTCGCAGAGCCTCTTCCAAGGGGGAATTCGGTTTCCTGCTGGGGCTCTGGCTCTTGGGATGAATTTCTGCTGATGTTGGAGGAGGGGAGCTTGCAAATGGTGGCTGCGTGTGAGCCGAGGCTTCCTCTGATGTCACAGATGTAAAACACAGCCTTTACTGCAGCCCTCCCTGAGCGCCCTGGGATCTGCTCAGGGCTCGGCAGCTATCCCCAGGGCTCTCCTTGCCCTCCCTAAACAGCAGATTCCAGGCCTTTTATAGGCAGCACCTGTTAGTTTCCGCCCCTGGCAGCTCTGCTGCAGGTGAAATTCCAGCAAGATTATTTTGGGGTTCCCTTGCCCATTGGCCTGTTCCTTCAGTGAGTGACTCTGGGGCTTTGGATGCCGGTGACCAGCTGCACATCGTTTCTGGAGCACACAGCCATCCCAGAGATCCTTACCCAGCTCCTTCAGAGGAAAAAAATCTATTTTTACCAGGAAGCATCCAAGCAGCCTCTCCTGAATTAAACCCCGGCCTCTTGCAATCTGTTCAATATCGAATACTTCAAAAGGTGGAATATAGAAAAAAATGTGTCACCGACGTGGAAAACTTGCACTGCAGAGAGAGCTGGGATTATTTTGCTCCCAAATTAAACTGAATAACGGGAAGGAGGCAGGCTCTGCGAGATCGTGCTCCTGCCTCTGCTCTGGGCTGGAAGTGCTCTGGGTCTGCACTGTGAGGGTGCTCCCACCTACGTGGGAACTGTCAGGTGATGCTTTTCAGGGCTCTAAAACCCTTGGCTAATTCTGGAGTGTGGGATAGAACAGATTACAGGGTCAGAGCACCTAAATTCCCCATGATCTTGGGGGCAAGAAGATCATGTTCCAATTCCAATTGGTTTGAAATCCCAAGTCTAAGAAAAAAAAGTGTCATCAGGCAGCAGGGGAGAAGCAGGGAAACAGTGAGAAATTGTGGTGTCCTAAGTTTTTGTGGCCTAAAGCCCCCCAGCATCCTATTCCTGGTGGACAAGTACATTGTGAGCTGCTGGGAGGGAGCTTGGCTGGGCTCTTGCTCCCACTGGGTGAGCACCCCAAAAGGGGAAGGAGAGGCATCAGCTGCATGTGAGGAGAAGCTGTGTTCAGGGAGAAAGAGGAAAAAAGCTTTGGTGGAAACTTTGCATTTTCTGACTTGTGTATTCTGGGGTTTTCTGCCAACTTCCCCTTTGTGTTTTCCCTTTGGGGTGAGGGAGGGGGGGCATTGCTGGGAGCTGCTGCAGGGAGTTGGGGTCATTCTGAGCAGGAAGGGGTCAGGTTGGTCCTGGTGTGAGGTGCTGGATGCAGGCTGGAAGTGGAGAAGGCAGGACTCCTGCTTCTGGGCCAGGGGGTACGAGCTGGTCTGTGTTGGGTGTTCTGAGGTGGATCGTGGCTGGAGCTTGCGTGTCATAGATCAGAAATCCCTGAACAGGGTGATCTGAGCAGAGCTGGGTGAGGATCCCTGAGGCAGCAGAGCAGAACACGTGGAAAAGTAACCCCAAAGCCCCATTTCAGTGCTGTCCTACGGGCTGCCTGGAGCCTCACAGTGTTTTCTGCGGTGACCAAGGGCTGCCAGTGAAGCCTCTGGGCAGGCAGCCTGAAGCCCTTTGTCCCCTCGATCCTCTGGGAGCAGTATTAGTCAGGAAAGCAGGAAAGCACCTTGCATCCTATCCCTGGACAGCAGCGTGCTCTGTGCCTGCTGATCCCTGGGCAGGGGAGGCGGGCACGCTGCTGCCCCGGTGAGGAGGGAATGTGGGCTCGCTGCTGTGGAATGCATGCAGACCATCCGCATTCGGATGCAAATCTGGACCCTGGGAGAGATCCCTGCTGCTTGCAGGGGTCAATCCCTGCGGTTCCAGGAAGGCAGGGCCCTTGTGCCAAGGTAGTGAGGAGCCCTTGCTGCACACCAGGCATGGCAGGCAGCCACAGGCAGGGCACCCAGCCACGCTCACTCAGTGTCCCCGTGCTTCTGTGGGCGTCTCACTGCAACCAAGAAGTGAACTCTGGGGTTGAGCAGTGCCCACCCTGACACTCTTTGGTGCTGGGGTCAGCTCTGGGCCCCCAAAGCAGGCACTTCCCCAGCTCTCCCCCTCAGCACACCACGTGCCTCATGGGGAGATGGGCAGATGGAGAGAGGGAGGATGAGGAGGAGGTGCTCGGCTCGCTCAGGTTGGGCTGTGTGGGGTGGTGCAGGCAGTTTTACCCAGTGCAGGGGACCCTCAAGGGGACAGGGGGTAACCACTGTGTGGAAGTTGCTTTTTCAGAGGGGAGCAGTGAGTAACACACTCATCACAGGGCGCAGAGTGTGGTGGGGGTGGCCCTGGCTTCCTGCTCCTGTGGCCACACATGGGACGTGTCCCCTGCTGTACTGAGTGCTGCCCACTAATGAGCTTTTTTTTTCCCGATTTGATGGAGCCAGTACTTGGTGCTGTGGCCCCCTGGGTACATGGAACGGCTGGGGGTGGCAGTCTCTCTGCCTGTGGCAGCCCGGTCCCTGCCTGTGTCACATCCACGTGCAGTGGGTTGGCAAGAGACAGATGAGGTGATGACGCTTCTGTGCTTGTGAACTTCCTCTGTGTATTTCTCAACCATTTCTTGCAAAAGGTCTCTCGGCAGCAGGAGATGGAGAAGTTCAGGAGATGCCACAGAAGCAGATCTAGTGGTGCTTCCCCTGTGTCAGTGCTGTGTTCAGCACGTGGAGTGCACAAGGCCTCTGCTCCAGGGCTGCTCCCCACAACTTGGGTGTCACCTGAGAAGCACAGGGCTGCCTTGCAGGTGCCCAGGGCACCACTGCTCAGTGCAGGGCCAAGGCTCAGAGTGAATGACTCGTCTGGACATAACACAAACCAACTCTGTCCCTCTGTGCTTGTTTTGTGGGAAAAACGTTCTGGTGTTGAATGCTGCTGCCATGTTAACCCTGACATGCCTTCAAAGGGAAACACCAAGGCCTGAAGGCTTTTGCTGAGGATGCTGTGGACTGATGCCCTGGGGAAAAGGCCTTTAACTGGGTCAGTCTGGAGAAACTGCTCCTGGTAATTCTGGCCATAGAGATTGAGTAATTCCACACACAGTAGAGTAGTGAGAACATCTGTGGGTACAGCACATACCACTGTGAGTCAGGAGGGATTAACAGCTGCCAAAAATCAGCTCTGGTCTCTGTGACAGCCAGCTGTGGCCAGAGGGGTCAGAGCAGCTTGTCCTACAGCAGGTCCTCTAGGGAGCATCCAGCCAGAGATTATCCTGCTGGATCCCAAGGGAAGCCTTGGTATGAGTTGCTGTCCTGGATTTCCCTGAAAGGAGGCTGTAGCCAGGTGGAGGTCATTCTCTTCTCCCAAATAACAAGCAACAGGACAGGAGGAAATGGCTTCAGGTTGTACAGGGGAGGTTTAGGTTGTATATTGGGGGAAAGTTCTTCACTGAAAGGGTAAGAGAGCTGTCCAGGGCAGTGGTGGGGTCACCATCCCTGGAGGGATTTAAAAGATGTGTAGATGTGGCACTTGGGGTTGTGGTTTGGCATTGCTGCCTTAATGGTTGGACTCAGTGATCCTGAAGGCTTTTCCAGCCTAAAAGATTCTGTGGTTCCGTGATTCTGGTGTGAGGGATGTGGGGTGCCAGTCTGTGTGCTCCCCATGCTGCTCAGCATTACCTGCTCAGACACAGTGATCTCTTTGTGACCATGACACTGGTTCTGGGTGCCACAGCCACCTGTTACCAGCAGGTGGATCCGAGTGGTTCCCCCACTTCTCTCCCCGTGTGGCTTAAAAAAATGTTCCTTTAAGCAGTGACCAGGATTTAAATCTCTTGTGAATTTGGTTGCAATAACTACATTGGCATAGGAAGCACTGACAAAATTAACCCCTGGGTAACCCATGGGTGTGTGGTGGGGGTTATCTGGGGTGTCACTGTCTGTCTGTGCAGGGAGGTGTGGCACAGGTGTCTGGATTAGAGACCAGTGGTGTGGAGATGCTCCAAAGGTGATGTCTCCCTGTGGTTGCTGCAGAGCAGGAACAGTGCCTGCTTGGCTGGCATAGGTGGGGGGATTGGCCGTGCTGTGCTGGGATCATGGGGCTGGGGTCCGTGCAGCAGTGGGACAGATCCAGACAGAAAACTCAGTGTCACGTTGGTGATGGGAGCTGGCTCTTCGGAGGACCTCGTTTTGTGAGCTTCTTTCTCCTGGCTGAAAAAAAAGCCAGGGGCTGTGGGAGACAGCCCAGCATGTTGGAGACAAGGGCAGCTGGGACGTGCTCCGGGATTTATCCTTGTGGAGCGCAGCACAGGCACCAGGCAAAGCTCGGTCCTGCTCCACTGCCGAGCCCTGCGGGCAGAGCTCTGTGCCCATGGCCACAGCCCGTCACCTGGGCCACCCAGCCTGTCCCAGGGCTGGGAGAACAGTCAGGAGTCTGGGTGTGTGGTGCCAGCTGAGACTTGGTCTCTTTTTTTCTCTAGGTCTGGGTGCCCAGGTGCGTCAGGGCTTCAGTCTGCATCAGCCCCAGCCCACCCAGACGGTGTCAGCAGGGGAGACGCTCACCCTGAACTGCACCACATCTGGAACTGCTGGGCCAGGTCCTGTGATGTGGCTGAAGGGCTGGGGCAGTGGGAACAAGACTGTCTATGACCAGAAAAAGCAGGATCCCTCCTCCCGTGTGACGAGAGCAGTGGATGGGTCCGACACAGACTTCACCATCCACATCAGGAACGTTCAGCCTGAGGACATGGGCACCTACTACTGCGTGAAGTTTGTCAAGGGCAAAACTGGTGACGATGAGGTGTTTCAGCATGGCAGTGGCACAAACGTGTCTGTGCAAGGTGAGTGGGGCTCCTGGAGCAGCTCCTGATGGGAACCAGCCCAGCGGGCTCTGTCAGGTAGAGCAGAGATGGGGAGGGGGCTCAGGGCTGGTCCAGGAGAGGATCCTGTGGGCCACCCCGTGCCCTTGTGTGAGACTCTGCTCCTGGCAGGCCCAGGGCTGGGCAGGGGGCAGAGCCTGCTCTGATGGCCCCGTGCTTGTCCCCACAGCCAAACCCAGCCCCCCGCTGGTGTCTGGCCCCGAGCAGAGAGCGGGGCCGGGGCAGTCGGTGCCTTTCACCTGCACGACTGGAGGGTTCTTTCCTGAAAAGATTGGGGTGAAATGGTTCAAGAACAACAACCCCATGGGGGGTCAGCCGCCCCAGGTCACGGAATGGAGGATGAAAACCTACAACATGTCCAGCACAGCGACGGTGACCGTGCAGAAGGGCGACGTCCGCTCCCGGCTCATCTGTGAGGTGCAGCACTCCACGCTGCCGGCCCCGCTGCGTGGGAGCTTCCAGCTCAGCAGAGCCCTGCGAGGTGAGGGCCGGGGACTCGCACTGGGGTGTCCTGCTGCTGTGGGGCAGGGACAGGGCGCCCTGTGGGCAGCAGAGCCGGGGACACCAAACACCAAGCTCTGCCTCTCTTCCCAGTTCCCCCCAGCGTTGAAGTGCGCGCTGAGCCGAGCCCCGCTGAGCTGAACAAGACCGTGACCTTCACCTGCCTCGTGAAGGAGTTTTACCCAGCGAATGTGTCCGTTTCCTGGCTGGAGAATGGGATTGAGATAAAGGTGGACAATGTCTCCCGGCCATCGGAGCTCCCCCAGGGTTTGTTTCAGCTGAGAAGCCAGGTGGAGGTGCAAGCGATGGAGGAGAAAAACGGGTCCACGATCACCTGCAGGGTGGTGCACGATGCCCAGGCCCCTGCCAACCACTCAGCCGTCCTGTGGATCTCCAGCTCAGCCCAGGAAGGACTGAGCAAGGGGTTCCAGATGAATAAAGGTGCGTCAGAGCTGCTGGGAGGGGGTGCCTGCCAAGGGTAGCTGTGTGGTGTCACCCTCTGAGGAAGCTCAAAGCCCCATCAAAATCTGGTTGAAGGACCAAATCTCCATATCAGGGGGCTGGGGGATGTGATGGTGGCAGGCACAGAGCTGTCCTCCTTGGTGCTTCATGCATCACTGGGCCAATGCCAGTTGTGAGGCTGCAGGGACTGGGAGGTACCATGTTCTTGGGCCATGGTGACCTTTTCATTGATGTTTCAGATGATATGCTCATCTACATTGTGGTGGGCGTGGTCTGCACTGTGCTGGCCTTGCTGGTGGCTGCAATTCTGTACCTGATCCGGACCAAGCAGATCAAGGGTAAGGGAGCCAAGTGTGTGGCAGGGAGGCAGCTGCTCCCAACCCCGTTTTTCCTCTCTTTCCCATGGGTTTCATGTTGCCCCATTGGACAATAACTCCTGGCAGTGCAGCTGCAGGTCCTGCCCAGTGGGGTGATGGCTAGAGCTGCCCGGGTTGTTTGCAGGCCGCAGGGAAAGCTGTGGCTGGTCTAAACCCTGCCCTGCACCTCCTGTGCTCCCCCAGGAACTGTCTGGAACAAAATTGATTGAAACTCCAGGGAATTGTAGGAACTTGCCTCTGGGAAAAGATGTGTCCTTGTCCTTGAAGCAGTCTCTGCATGCGTTCTCTGTGCCCAGGGAAATGGGGCTTTTATCTTGTTTCCTAGATTATTTTTTTCCTAATTTTTTCCTTCTCTTTCAGCAGGTAAAAGCTCGCCATCTGCCAGGTGAGTGCAGATCTCTTCTAGTCACTCTGGGATCTCTGAGCTGGATCCCTCCAGCCCACAGAGTCTCTCAGGACTGGGACAGAGCTGTATCCCCAAAACTTGTGAAAGGGAAGGCAGGAGCAGTCTCTGCCCATCTGCCCAGCTGAGGTTCAGGGATTTTTTGCTTGTGGTGGGGCTGAGCAGGCTGGTGGGAGCTGGTCTCTGGCTAGCAGAGAGGCAGCTGGACTAGCACAAGCCAATGCTCAGGATCTGTCTTGCTGGGTGCAGTGGCAAGGACCTTGGCATGCAGCTGATCTCCCCAGCTGCTCCATCACCAGGGAAAGGACAACAGGACCCTCCATCCATCTGACTGTTTTTGTCCCTCCTTCCAGGTTACATGAGCCAGAGAAGAGCAGTGAGGCCACAACCCAGGTGGGTCATCCTGGGACTGGGGAGGGAAGAGTGGCTGTGAGCCATTGGAGGTGGGAGTGTAGGGTGGTGGTTCTCCAGTGAAACATCTCAGTGTCTCCACTCTGTGGCTGGAGGTGGAAGAGAGGCTGCCCCAGGAAGAGGGTAGCCACTTCCCAGAATCTTTCCTGCCTTCCTTCTCCTCCTCCTCCCGGTAAAGTCTGGGTTGGTGCTGCCTGGAGAACCAGCTGTGCGATAGCCAGCCAGGCTATTTGTGGAGTTATTTTGCATTTGGTGACGCAGCTACGAGCGAAGTCGTGATCAGCAGCAATCTGTCCATCCCACCCAGGCTCTGCCAGCTCCGGCGTGGGCATCACTGGGCAGCGTGGCCCTGCTGGGGTGGAGTGATGGAGTGGCTTCAGTGACAGCTGTGGAATTGCAGCAGTGGTTTTGAAGCCAGAGCAGGGTGACAGGGTGGCTCACGATGTGAAGCTGTAGCATGGTGGGGTAGAGCGTGGCTTTAGGGTGGTGGCTGCTGGCATTGTTCCCCCATACAAGCAGGGTTGAGGTGCCCTGGGCCGAGCTGCAGTGGGGTTGGCTCCGGAACAGGGCTGTGGGTACAGGGGCATCTTCCCAGAGGAGGAACTCTTGGTGCCTCACGCAGGAGTCCGACCCCAACAACCTGACCTACGCGGACCTGAACTTCGAGAAGGAGAGGAAGAACATCCGGCGGATGGTGGAGATGAGCCAGCAGTCAGAGTACGCCTGCATCCAGACCAACCAGGCGCCCAACAGCGACGACAACCTCACCTATGCCGACCTGGACATGGTGCACCTCAGCAAGGCGCCCAAGCGGCCGGCCCCGCGCCCCGAGGAGGCCAGCTCTGAGTATGCCAGCGTCCAGATCACCAGGAAGTGATCATCAGTGGCTGCTGGGCCCCCCTGTCCTGTGGGGAGCAGCTCTGCTCCTCCCCAAGACTGTTCTCTTGGCAGCACCGGGAGCGATGTGAAGATGCGCTGCGGTACCTGTGTTTCAGGATGGAAACGGAGCCCGCAGTACTTGTGCGGGTCTTCTCCCATCCAGAGAGACATGATTTTTGGGGGCAGTTTGGTGCTGGGGCCACCAGCTCCATCCCTTCAGGACCCCCATCAAGGGTTGCTCGACCTCAGTGTGCCGGGTTTGCCCGCAAGCAGATTCAGCCAGCGGAGCAGCAGCTCCTTGGGAAGCTCCAGCTGGGCTGAGGGGACAGGTACAGTGCCTCCACACCAGCTCTCATGGGGATGCCACTGCCTGGCCCACGGCTCCCCAGGACCAGCAGGGCTCCCACACTGCCTTCTGGAGCTCTGCCACCACGCCTGGACACCAAACTCTGGCTTTAAAGGAAGGACCGAAGTGTCCGCCTCTCTTCCCAAGTGTCCCTTCTGCGGGACCTCTGTCTCGCCACAAGGCCAAGAGGCTGGAAGGCCATTGAGCCGAGGCCCCCACCCTGCCGTCCAGGGGAGCTCCAGGGCTGGCTCCCCAGCACCGAGCATCCTCCTCATCATCATCATCTTCTTCCTGTGCACAGCCTTGCCCTGCACTGGGACCCACCAGCGCTGCCCCAGGCTTGTACAAAGCGTGCAAGGGCCCCCCAGCCTGGCTCCCCCCAGGAGCTCCCCGCAGGTACCGTGTAACATGTTTTGACTGTTTGACATGTAACTGTTAATTTTTAGAGCTGAAACCCCCAATGTTTTGTGTTGTACGTGGGTGTACTGCTGTGTACTTAACACTAGAATAAGATGTGCAAAATTAAGACCGAGGCCTCAGTAAAGAATCCCCCAAACCCTACAGAGTTTATAAGAGACTTGTATGCTCCCCCCACCCCAGCTCTGTCTTGGGGCCCAGGCTGGCTCCCCCCAGCCCACCCATGGGGACAAATGTCTTCCATGTGCCCTTTACCTGGGCCACCGTGTGGAGTCTCACGCTGTGGGCTCCGGCAGCAGTGGAAATGTTGGGGGCTTGGGGGCACCTGGAGTCCTTGGGGGTGCTTTGGGAGCAATGTGACTGCTTGTACAGACTTTTTTTTTTTGGTTGGTTTTTTTTTTTTTCTTTTTGCTTGCAAGATATTTTTATAATAAAAGTGAAAAGTCCTGTGCTGCTCCCACACATCAGCGTGTCCCTGTGCTCAGGGCGGTCACCTTGGCACTGCCACTGGGGCTGCAGGGTGGGGTTGGAGGTCTGTGTGTCCTGCAGGGAGGAGGAGAGGAGGGCTCATCCTGCACAGCCCTGCAGTGTGCACTGGAGGAAGGGAAGAGGAAGGCAGGAGGTTGAGGTGGGGATGAGGGCTATGGTGCTGGTTCCCCTTGAGCACCATGAGGGAGGGGAGCAGTGCACCCCACAGGCAAGGACTGAGCAGGGGCTGGCCCTGCTGCATCTTTAGGTGCAGGGAGCTGAGCTGGAGCTGGGGTGCCCAGACCGGTGTGCAGGCAGGCTGGGTGCTGGCTCCAGCCTGTGCTATGAGTGAGCTGAGTGTTCCAGTGCTCTGCAGTGACCTCCCCCTTTTCCCAGCCTGGAGCGGTGCCTGAGCTGTGTCTGGGGCATGAGCTGTGTCTCACCAGAGCCAGGAACTGTCTGTGGGGCTACATACACTCAAAAGGGAAGTTGCTGCCCAGGCTGGGCTTCCTCAGCACTGAGCTGCTCCTGGTGGGGTCACATATGAGCAGAAAAGGGACAGTTTGCCCCTGCCCTCTGCACAACTGCCCCTTCCCAGCTGGGGCAGCTGCTGTGATTCCCAAGGGAATCCTGC
The DNA here is from genome assembly GCA_013397155.1 of Irena cyanogastra. Classification (NCBI taxonomy): domain Eukaryota; kingdom Metazoa; phylum Chordata; class Aves; order Passeriformes; family Irenidae; genus Irena; species Irena cyanogastra. Next base: position 76,732 of record VWZV01003380.1, read on the forward strand.
TGCTGCAGGAGCTACCTTGCCAGCACCCTACACGCCCTGCCCTTGCTCAGCTGAGATGGCCCTGTCACCCTCAGGCTATGGCTCCAGAGGTGCATGGGGTCCCACATTCCTTTTGGCACCCATGGCACAGGAAGGATGCCACCATGTGCTGCCTGCAGGTCTCACAGCCAGCACCCCTGGCCCGTTTGGGCACCCCAATTTGGGGTGCTTGCTCTGCCCTGCAGAGCACACTCAGCACCCAGCATGGCTTCAGCTTCGTTGGCATCTGCCTTTTATTGACTGCGGGGGGTGTTGGGTGTTGGGGCACGGGGCTGACCCTGCCTCTGGAGTCGCTCTTGGAGGGGGAGCCCAGGGGCACCAGGTGGGTGCTGGGATTAGTGGGACACTGTGAGAGGCTCGGGGAGGGGAGTGGGGGCTGGGCTCAGCACTGCTCGAGCACCTGGTGATGGTGCTGTGGTTCCACCAGCCACCTCTGCCCATGGCCACGGCAACCACCTCCCTGATCCCACCCCGGCTCATCCTCCCCAGTGCTCGGAGCCCCCTGTCCTGTACCTCAGCCGTGGTGGTTTCCAGACCCTGCTGCGCTCCGGCAGCCGCGGGAGGATGGAGGATATGCGTCCCCAGCAATACGCCCCCGGGAACCCTGGGCTGGGCCACGGCCACACCGCCAGCAGCCGGAGGAGTGGCACTGTCCCCTCCGTGCACAGGATGGGCAGGTGAACCACAGAGGGACAACTGGGGATGGAACTCATGGTCCCCTGAGGGAATGAGGCAAGGGTGACACCAGCCACACCGGGCCGGGCAGGGGACGGGGCTGGGGGCGATGGCACAGTCGGGGAGGCAGTGTGGGGACCGCGGTGCTGCCGTCCCGCGCCTGGCTCTATAGGTCTGAGACCTCCCCTGAGTAGGCGCTGGGGTCCTCGTCCGCCCGCGTGGTCACCTTGAACTGCCTCCGCAGGAAGCCCTCGTAGCGCTTCTGATTGTCCCACCTGAGCTTGGGCCGGATGCGCCGCATGAAGCCCCCGTAGCGCTTGTGCAGCTGCGCCAGCTCCTGCCCCTCGGCCCCGGCACCTGTGGGCTCTTCGTCCCCGTCTGCTGCCGGCCCCGGGTAGTCCTCGGGGGCCGCTCGCTCCCCCGGCTTGCGGCTGAAACCCCCGAACTTCTTGCTGAGGCCGCCCTTGCTGTGAGCGTTCTCGCGGAGCAGGGACAGCAGCTTCGCCTTGGACATCATCTTCATGAAGCCCCCGTAGCGCTTGGCCGGCGCCGGCGGCAGCTCTGCAGGGCCCAGACCCCGCTCCGGCTCCGCCTCATCCTCCTCCGCCTCCTGTGGGGACGGGTCTGTCCCTTCGGCCAGGGCCACCAGCGGGGCCAGGAGCGCCAGCGCCTTCCTGCACATCTCCCACTCGGGGCCGGGTGACAAGGAGCCCTGGCATTCCCACAGGCACATCTGCAAGACAGCGGCCCCAGGCGCTCGGGGTGAGCCCCTGCCTTCCTCCCAGCCCACCCCGAGCCCAGGGGTCCGTGCCCACCGTGCTGCCCAGCTCAGTGGGAAGCCGAAGTTTGCACAACCCCAGCACCCTGGGGTGCCCATGACTACCACACCAGGTGCCACCCAGCTCTGCCACCCTGCACCCGTGACACTCCACTGCTGTGGCCGTGTGGGGCCAGCACTCACCAAGGGCTGGACGCTGCTCTCGGCACCGCGGGTCTGGGCTGTGCAGAGGGAGCACTGGGTGACACAATCGGCAGATGCCACTGCAGCCAGGGACAGGCAGAGGGCCAGTGCCAGTGCCCGCCGTGCCATCTCGCCCTGCAGACGCTGCCTGGAGAGGGGAAGACAGCACAGAGCCTGTCACCGTCCCTGTGCCAGCTCTGGGGGGCCCATCACCACTCCACAGACACTGGGCACCTACCACCTCCTTCTGCAAGCTGCTCCTGGGGACATGCACAGGGACCTGTGCCTGTGCCCATTCCCATGTGACTCACCTCCGGGTGCTGCTCCCAGGACGGACACCACAAGCTGTGACCCTTACCCTAGCTGCAGCCCAGTCCTTGGCACAAGCCCACAGCCATAGCCAGTCCCTGGTGGCCACCAAGTCACTGTGGGCAGGACCAGTGTTGCATCTCATCTCATCTCAGTTCCATCCCATCTATCCTCTCCATCTCTTAGCATAGCATTAGAAAGAAAAGTCCCCTTTTTCCCCTGCGTTGGGTTTCTCTGTGACTGCCACGTCTGCGTGGCACAGGCAGATGAATCACCAGCTCTTCCCCTTGGCCTTGGGGAAAGGAACCACAGCAAACGGAGCTGCAGTGGCAAGTGGATGGGGTGATGCCATGGCCCAGTGTGGACTCACCCCAGGCTGCTGTACCTCACACCAGTGCAGCCTCATCTCCCCTCCCTCCCACCCATCAAGTCTGCTGGGCTGGTGCATCAGGGGAAAAAGAAGGACTCTGGGTTCAAGTCTACCTGCAGACCATCATCGCCATCCTCCAGATGTCTGAGAGCCGTGATGGAGCCTCTGGCCTCTGCAGATGGACGAGGACACTGTGCTCAGCTGGGAGAGGGGCTCTGCAGGTGGCAGTGCTAAACCTGACCCCGGGTGAGGCTGGAGGGGCCACTGCCAACCCCAGCTGCAGTGCCACAGGATCACGGTGCCAGTGGGACCGTGATAGCCCTGGAGTAAGAGCCAGCCCCAAAGGGGTGCACTGGCTGCAAGCCCTGCCTGCCTCCTTACTGCTTTTATCTAGGGTGGGTAAGGCATGACCCAGAGGGATCTGTTACACATTAATGACGCATATTAGAGACTATTGTGCTCTCCAGCAGTAGCTGCTAATGTAGTGTAATTGGTACTGATGAAGAATTGTTAATGCCACAGTATTAATTCATGCTAGATTAAAATTTAATTTGAATTATCTGCACCATCGTATGTCGAGCTGTCTGCATTCCTTGGCTGCACAGCCACCAGCTCCGTGAATCCTCCCAGTGCCCTGGCAGCGTGGCAGGGAACAGGGTGGCAGCTGCCCAGGATGGCAGGGGCACGGCGGGACCTCAGCCAGCCCTCAAGACTGAGACACGGGGACAGTCCCTTATTGCGTCAGGGCACCGAGACCGCACCGGGGAGCGAGGACATGCCAGCTGCACAGGTAGGTGCCAGCTGCAGCACTACGGGGAATGAAGCTCCCAAAAAGAGCTGATGACTGCTTTGCAGGAGCCCCACCGGGAACCTTTCCCCTCCCTTTCCCCATCCGCTTCCCTCCTGTGCTGCCGGGATCCCCGTGGGTGCCACCAGAGCAACGCACAGGGATGGCACCGGGAATGTTCCCACGCCGGGAACAAGCTGCTGGTTTGTCTGACACTGCACAGTTCAGACCTCTGGCATTCTGGACAGTGTGCCCCATCCTGTCACCCTACTGCAGACGGAGGATTTCATGGCACTCAGGGGAGCTGCAGTTCTCTGAGCACGGCATGGCCAAGGACACCCTGGAACACCCCATTGCAAACGTACCGTGTCCAGGTGGTGCCACAAATGTCCCAGCAGTGCTCTGCCTGCTCCTGAAGCTGGGATAAGGAGGACTGGAAAAATGGGAGCAGGAGAAGGAGAAGAAAACAAAGGGCTTTGGGCAAAAGAAGAAAGAAGCAGCAGGGAGGAAAAAGTGAAAAGAACACAAAGGGAGGAAGAAGAAAAGCAGAGTTCAAGCTCAATCCTGTGTTACCTGGAGGAGCCCAAGGCTCCGGAGCCATTCATCCTGCAGGAACACCTTGGAAGGATCGCGGCAGGGTCTGGCAATGCCAGCATTGAGTCCCAGCCTCTGTGGCCACACTTAGCACATTCTACCTGTGCCAGGTGCCTGTGGTGTCCCTTCCTCCCCTGTTCCATCTCCACTTGAGTCTTCAAATACCAGGCTTTGCTTTGGAAAACCCCCAAGCTGCATCCATGCACCCCAGAGGCCAATTACAGACCTGGTGACCCAAGGAGGGATGAGGAATCAGGACTGCGTGTGCCGGACAGCAGAGACTGACCCTACCTTGACTAACCTGTGATTATACCTAATGAAGGATGTGAACAGCTCTCCCAGATTGAGCAGATCCCTCCTCCCACACAGGTCCAACTCCACAGGTTTGGATCCTGCACGTATTTCTGGTGGAGAAGAACAATCAACCTGCCGGCATCTCCTTTCCTCACCTCCAAAAATTTCCTGGAAACACCATCAGGACGAGGCTTCTCAAAAAAGCCAGTAACTTTTGGAATACAATCACTCAAAAATCAGCACTGCAGCCACACTGCTGCTTGAGCCAAGAAGGGGGAGAGAGAACCCCCCATCCTCTCTGCCCACTCCCTTTGCCCCTCCAAGCCCTGGGTGATTCCGCTGCCAGGATGGCAGGCACGGCATCGGCACCGTGCAGAGAACCAGCAGAGCTCTGGACAGCTGTCCATGGGCTCTGAAACCACTCAGGGGACGAGAGGGACCTGCAGCCATGTGGAAGCTCCCCAAAATAACACAAGTCCAATCACAAGCCACTCTCAGCAGTGCTGCTCAGGCAGTGTTCTTAAACTGTTGCTTTTTAGGGAGCAAGAGCGATTCCCTGATTGTTCCCACACAGTGGAAGGGGGATGAGAACCCCGGCAGCCCTACCTGCCGCTGCTCCCCGTCCCGCCGAGCACCCTCTTCGCCAAGTCAGCACGGTTGTTGGGTGTCCCTCCACGGGCGTCAGGCTGCGCCAGTCATCGGTGGCAAGGCCACACTGGCAGGTGGCCCCACGGTGCTGCCCGGGCTGTCCACCGGACTCGCCGCCGGCTGCCTCTCACCCCGCTTTTATGGCCACGGAGTCTCCTCCTGCGGCGGGGCCCGGCTGTGCGCGGCGGCAGAGCCAATCGGGGCGAGGGAAGCTGTGAATAATCAGCCCCGCACCATCCCCGCCACCTCCCGAGCAGGCTCGCCCGCACCGCCGAGGCCTCCCCGCAGCCCCCGGCCGCCCCGGGAACCGGGGAGCACATCCCACCACTGCGGCTGCATCACTCGGAGACTTCCGTCGTGCCCAGCCTCGGTCCTCGGGGCCGAAACGCGTGCCCCAAACAAGGAGGGTGGCAGAGGACTGGGATGGGGTCTGTCTGTCTTCCCACACAGCTGCATCCCAGAGGAGTTTGGCTGCTGGGGGTGTGAATCCCCTGGACACCAAATTCAAATCCTGTCCAAGAAAGGCGGAGGGAGAAAGGTGAATCCCTGACCTCCTCTCACCCTGGTCTCCAGGCTGGGGAGAGGCACCGTCCTCATGGAGATGCTGGAGAGAGAAGTGAGCCCATCCAAAGCTGCTGGGAAAGGAGAGAGGGTCTTCATGCCCCAGGAAAGGGATGTCCCAACCCACCCAGCCTAGCTGCTGTCAGCTGAAAAAGCCCTGGCATAGAAACCCCCCAACCTCTGCAATGCCAGGGCTCAGAGCCACAGGGCTTCCCCCCAGCTCCACATCTCCCTGAACCCCCTCCTCACAGGGGCAAACACGGAGATGAGCCAAAGGGGCAGGGGAGCTGGGTAGGGGGAAAAAGACATCCCCACTTCCCGCACTCAGCCCTGATTCCTGTTCTCACACATTTCCAAGTCTGATTTGGGGATAAAGGAGAACAGCACTGGGGCAACGACAGGCAATCCCTGAGCCCCTGCACCACTGTCCCACTGCACCATGTCACAACAGACGGGTGGGAGGGGTCCGAGGCGCAGACCCCTTAGGACATCCTGTGCTGGCCTCACACCCCGGTGGGTGCAGACACATCCCCTGCGTCGCTGGCAGTGCAGCCAGTCCTCTTGCCTTGAAGATGGAGCTATTTTTATCGGAGCTCAAGAGGGATGTTTCCCAGCAACCTGCTGTTCTCCCAGCTCGAACACCAGCTGCTGGACCTGGTGCCCCCTTGCTCAGCCCTCCCAGCACTGGTGAGGGAACTGGGGGCCGTCGACACGGCTGGGACCCTCTGCTGGGCACCCAGCAGCCACGGCAGCCTGTGCCCGTGGTCAGGAGGTGATCAGGTCCGCCGGCATCCCCCCGCTCCTTGAAAAGCAGGCGGGACCCCACGGCTTTTGTTTGGAGGTGGATTTTAACTCATCCAGGCTGGGGCTGTGCCAAAACGGAGGGACCAAAGGAGCAGGGCAGGGCTGGGGGACGGGGGCAGAGCCCTGCATCCTCCTCAGGGCCAGCGGAGGAACCCATCTCTCCATCCCCGCAGGGGCAGAGGGCGGCCACGGCCCCGCCTCGCTGTGTCGGAGTGTGCTGGGCTCTGCAGGCACAGAACAAAGCTGAGAAGAACAAAACGCATCTGCAAACGACCACAACACCGTGGGCGAGGGGCTGTGGGCAGCCCTCGGTAGTTTAACCCTTGCTGCTGGGACTGATGGCCGTGCGGGCACCACAGAAACAGTGGGGGGGAGCATTTCTACACCAAAGCCATTATTTTTATATGAATATGTATATACGCACCCAGCGGCCTGGGGTGCAGTCACCTCCCGGCACAGGGTAATTGCACACGAGGGAGATGTGTTAGAGATTGAGCAAATCCCAAGGACGCAGAGGGAAATGTCGTTGGAATAAGGTTCCTTCCCTTTGCTCCGGGTGGGAGGGAGAGTTACTCCTGACCCGGAGCCAAGTGCCACAGATCTACTGAGTCGGGTAAGAGGGTCCTCCATGGGTCCAGGGCGTGGAGGGTGACAGGGTCCCCCGGGAGAGGAGCTGGGAGCCAACCCACCCACCAGCGACTCAACTTAATATTCATCTGTCTCTTCCTAATGGGAAAGTGTCTCTGAGTCACACTGACATTTCCCTGGGACAATGGTAATTAAGTACCTGGGTAAGTGAAATGTGCGGTAATAGAAAAGTTAACTTTTCCTAACTACGTGAGTGAAAGGCGCGTTCGGCGAGGAGGGGGCCGAGCGTGCCAGGCACCCGCGGAAGCAGGTGGGAGTGAATGTCAGCTCACGTCACACGGCGCTGCCACTCTGCCCCTGAGCCCCCAGCCCCCCCGAAGGATTCTGCCCCAGACCAGACAGGGCTCCCCATCCCGGGATGGGGTAAATCGCCCCCGCAGTTGGAACAAGCTCTGCCAGCCGCCGGGGCTGTCCCCAGGCAGAGGGACCGCGACCCAGGGCTGCCGGCGGGAGCTTCCCTAGGAAGGCAGCCGCTCGGCTGTGGATCCTCCAGCACGGTCACCTTTATCCCATTCGGGGACAGGGCTTTTCCAGAAACTCCCAAAACGTTTGCACTCCTGCCTGGCCTTGCTGTAGGTGCTGCTCCAAACCGCCCGCGGGAGCTCCGGTCCAGCGTGACCACACCGGAGCGAACCTCCGGCAAAGGGAGCACCGGAGCAGGGGGCGGGCAGCGCTGCCCAGGCGGGCACACGGTGACCTCCCTGCGTGGGCAGGAGTCACAAGTGCCACTCGGCGGCGGTACGAGAAGCGGCGCTCTCGTAAACACGGCGAGTCACGCCGCTGCCACCGTGCCCGTCGCTCCAGGCTGCCGAGCGGCACCGGGGGCAAGGGGCTGCGGCACGACCCCCGCAGCCTCCCCGGGAGGTGAAGTGGCTCCATTTAAAAACAAATTGAGGTTAAACCACTTGCAGGGGCAGCAGCCGGCGCCGTGACACCGCGGGGCTACCCCGCGTTAGAGTCGCCGGTGGCTCCGGGGGTCGCCGCCCCTTCCCCGGGGGGACCAGCGTGACACAGCCGGGAGCTGCGTGATGCCAGCGGCACGTGGCTCAGCAGTGGGTCAAGAAATCAGGGAATTTTGAGAGCTCCTCCGTGAACTGGCTCTGCAGACGCTCTCTTTGACGAGGCGCAGTGCCCGCTGCCAACGGCGCCGCGCGTGAGGCAGGAAAACGCGGGAGAGGCGGCTAGGAAAGCATATTTTGAGGGGTTGGACCGCCGTTCCCTCCCCAAATCCACGAGGAGCAAAGCCCCGAGCCCGGGGGGCTGCCAGCCGCCAGCAGCGGCAGGAACGGGATGAGACCTCTGGGCAGCCCGGAGTGGACGGATACTCGTGATGCCCACGGCCCGGGGGGTGAAAAGCAATTTTGGGACGGTGCGTGGGACAGGGACTTCTGAGATTCACCCCACCTGCTTGCAGGAGAAATGCCACCAAATCAGCCAAGACCCAACCCCGCGGGGACACGGCCATCCCGGGGGGGCACACTGCGGTCTCCCCTCGGTCCTCGCCGCCCTTCGGGGTCCCGGTGTAGGGCGGTCGCCGCGTCCCGCTCTTGGTGACTCGTGCCCATCCCACCACACGGACACCCGGTGTGTGCCGCGCCGCTCCCCGCCACCCCGGCGTGCACCCAAAACCCCCTTGGTCCCGGCCCGCAGGACAGCGGGATCCTCTCGGGATCGCAGCCACTTTCCCAGGGAACTTCCAGCTGGAAACTCCCCGGTGACCCCCGGCAGTGGGGTCGAACCGTCGGGGTGAGTAGGACGCCCGGGAGCGGCCCCCGAAAGCTGCCGGAGCTGTGAAACCGCTCCAAGCCCGCGCCCGCCCTTCCCGGTGCGGCTGCACAGCGCCAGCTCGCCGAACATCCAGCACCGCAGCGGGTCCGGGGGTTTTACCGGGTCCAGAGGATTTATTGGGTCCCGGGGCACCACGCCCTCCCCGGGAAATCTCCTCCCTGACGGCATCCCCTACAACGCGTGCACCGCCCCCCTCCCCGGTGCACCGAGCTGCTGTGTCCCGGAGCATCACTCCCCTGGCGGCACCGCACACAGCCCTCCCCGGTGCACCCGGACCCCTGGTGCCGCACGGCTACCGCCGGTGCGCCGCTACCCCCAACCCATCCCGGGGCATGCCGCCCTCCCGGTGCACCGCCCGTCCCGGGGCGGTGGGAGGGAGGCTGGTGGGGGCGGGTCACCCCCCGCCGTTACATAAGGGGTTACGTCAGGGCGCGCGGCCACGCTCTTATCCCACCGCCGCCGCCGCCGCTCCCCCCACCCCTCCCATTCACACGCCGCCGCGCACCGCCCGGCCCGGAGCCCCCGCCGCCGCTCCCCAGGGG